>APFE030739171.1:22918-64923 GCA_000404065.3 Pinus taeda | reverse complement strand
TAAAAACAAGAAAATATGAAGCAAAAGACCACTTCAAAAATTATTAAATTTACAAAATAATTATTTACATTTCATACATCAGAAAATAAAAATAAAATAAAAAGAAACCTTTTAAAAAAAGGGCCTGGTGTAGAATTACCACATTTTTAAATCAGCATAAAAAACACTACCATTCTAAAATGCAATGTACATAAAAAAAAAATTATAGTGCCAAAAAACTATGCTCTAAAAAACACATGTGTTCTGCATCACCCCTTTTCAAAATCGGGTCACTTTTTTGCTATCTCTACAAAACAGGTAACAATATGAGTTCCTGTTTCAAAGTTTACATTGTTGTATGCAAACTAGGGTTGATGGGGGCCCTCTATTCCTCAGCAAGCACACTTAACAACTATCACATCTTGGAGATCAAAGTGGTAGTATGTATTTCATAAAATGAGTTTCAAGATATTACAACAATTCTCTCTCCTCGTTTTACAAACCACATGGATGGAACTTGGAACCTCCAACTAGCAACTAACACTAACACTAACAACAACACTAACTAGTTACTTACAATTGACAACCCTTTGTATGAAGGGTGCAGTCTTGTTTATACAAAAATTATGGATAACTATATAATAAATATAGACCTTTATATCTCTCCTAAATCCACATTTATCTCTTGTGGTTACAACCAATCTCCTAAAAATGTAATATACAAATCCTTTGAAAATCCTCTCATCCATGATTCTTCTACTTTGTATGTGCATAGTTAATGATCCACATATTCTACAATTATTCCACAAATCCTCATGAGTTGGAATTTGAAATTCGAATTTGTGGTTGGATGGCCAAGTAGGACTCTTCTAGAATCTCCAAATAGGCCTACAATTTAACAAAACTCGTAACGCTTTTATATATATATGAAAATATGTTAACTTCCTAACGTTTAATCACAAATTCACTTTAAATACTTAAAATCAATGACTTGGAAAATAATAATAATAAACCCATGTAACGATGAAAATGGTTACTTAATGTAAGGTTATGGGGCTATAGAGTTACAGAATGAGGGTAAAATGATTAAAATTAAGGTGAAAGTGGATGACATTTTGGAGACTCAACAACAAGATCTTAAATTTGTACACAAAGTTCATCAATATTTTGTCTCCACATGGTTGTAATTTCATCTTTTGAAGCCTCGCGGAAAAAAGTTATAGGGAAAATGTCAAGATGAATTGTTTGAAGAAGTGAAACCCTAGAATCCAAAGCTCTGAGACGAAATGTTATGCAACTAGCTCTCAAAACAAAGGAAAAAATAGATCTATGACTTAAAACTTATTCTCTTTGAGGGGAAACCTTCTTTACATCACATAAATGAAAAATTATTGGATGATACAAATGACAATACCTCCTTGGTATATATAGGAGTCTAAGGGGTCATAATATAATCAAATCCTACATAACAATAATAATGTAAGGGCACAACAATAACAATAGTGTGCTTCTATGGGGCACACCAATAACAATGTGGAGGCTACATGGGCACAACAATAACAATAGGGGGCTACACTAACAATAACAATGAGGGGGCTACACTAGTATTATAGGGACCTAACAGTCAAGCAAATTTATTAGTCCATATGTCTATTGGCTGTCTTTTCAATATAATTGTTCTTCATTTTAGAGAACATTGAATTGCATGGATGTAATCATACTCGCTTATACCAAACTTTTCAGGAAAATCATCAAATTTATATGTATCATCACGTTCCATATTTTCTAGTGCATCAAATATTGTTCTTGCATTATCTTTTATTTTTTCTTTGTTCAATTCCATAGGCTGAAGTATTTGTGTATTTCACATTAGTGGAATTGGAAAATTCATCCTACAATGCATTTGTTTTCATTTCCTACAAGTTTTTGTATGATGATGATGTTCAATATTTTTCAGAGTTACGGGAAATTTACTTGTATCACAACACAAGTGCTAGCCAAAAAAAAATTCAATTTCAATGTTTGTACTTGTTCCTTAGATATGAGCATTTTTTATCCATAGCAATCCATGTTCATGATAGTTCGCAAATATATTCAGCACTGCTAAACAAGACAAATAAAGTTGGTGGATCCAATTAATGGATGTGTTGTAGCGGCTACAAGCACCCTCCAAAAATTTTCCTTAGCTTCATTTTGGAGCCTGCCTACCAACCATCCTCAGCAACATGTCTTGCATCGTCAAGCACATAGGCTTCAGTTGCTTCATAGAGTCTTGTTACCCTGTGCATACAATTTTGTTCCACCTCCTTCACAGGTTGCTTTCCAAACTTAGTGTTAGTTGATAGTTGAGAAACTCCCTTTAGGAATTGTGCAATTCTGGCGGGGAACCAGCCTTCCCTCTAGAAATTGCACAAATCCATCTGGGCTCTAGAATTGTGCAATTCTTCCTGACAGCCTTCCTCTTAAAAATTACGCAATTCATCCCAGGACAGCTGCTCAGCCTAGAAATTGCGCAATTCTAGGCAGCAGTGACCTACTCCTCCTAGAAATTGTGCAATCCCTTTGGGACAACCAGCCCAGTAACTAGCAAAAATTGCGCAAATTAGTGAGGGAGCCTATTGGGCTAAGAAATTGAGCAATGTAGTCAGACAAGATTCCTTGAGAAAATTGTGCAATCTGACCCAAGAGAACTACTCAGCCTAGAAATTGTGCAATCCTGGGAGACAGTCACCTTTTCCTCCCAGAAATTGTGCAATCCCTCTAGGACATCCAGCTCTGCTCAGCCCAGGAACAACGTAAATTTTCATCCCAGGCTTGCAGATCGATGCATGTGCCTTCAGGTTGACCGGTTCCCTCCAGGACTGAGAAAAACTGATTTGCATGCATGGACTTCTTTTCCCAAGGCAACATGCAAAAGAATCCCTAGATTTAGGGATCTATTTTTAGCAGCTGGAGGTTACATGCATGGATCATTTTAGAAACCTCTCGCCAAGTGTTGCTTTTCCTAGATTTGTGGCATGTGCGTCATAACCTCGATTTTATCAAAACTTATAAACTGGATTCTGCAGAGCTCATTCCTTGCATCGATATTGTAGCTCTGACATCCCACATGGCATCTAGGAGTCATCAACACATTCAGCTCAGCTGTTTTGGGGTAATCCCACTTCGCATGTCTTGCGTTGTGTTTCGATCGCTTTTTATTTTTTGGCTTGTGTGAATGTTGTTTGCTTTATTTCAGTGGATGCTTGTTGTCGTTTGCATGCATGTTAGCTTGTACAAGCATCGTTTCAATTTTCATTCTCATCTCATTTTTGTCGCATGCATGACACTGTTTTTTCACCGATGGTCGCTGTCGCGACGACCCGCTTCACACACATGCTTGCATTCCATTTTTTGAATCATGCACTTACTGTTTGTATGCATAATTGTTCACTCTTATTTGCACCCATCTCATCATGTATTCATACTTTTCATGTTTTCAGTCACCTGTCGGCTAATCTGGGCTGCCTTGGCTTGGACTATGCCTTTCCCGGCTAAGCACTGCGCATTTCTGGAAGCGAAGCCTCTACCTTCCTCCTAGAAATTGCATTAAGTCTGGCCCAACACTAGCCTCTAGGCTTGCTTTACACAATTCTTAGAGGTAGTGTCCTGCTGGCCCCATAAACTACGTAGTGTAGTTTGTTGGTTACATGTCAATGCTGACTGAAATTGCGCATTGTGTAGTTTCAGCCCTCAGTAGGCCAGGTTGGATTGTCCGTTATGCAGTTCCAATAGCCAGTTAGCCTCCTAGAAGCACAAACTGTGTTGTCTGCAGTCTTGGCAATTAGTCTCCTAGCCTCCCGATGAAAATTTCACAACCTTCACAGACAGTCACACATGTATGTTGACTGTCAATCCTCCAGTTTGTTTTGGTTTTCAACTGGAAGATTTCTTGCCATGAGTGTTTCTATGTCTCCAGGTATCACAAGTGTCATCCACCTCCCAGCAGCATAGGTACAATGGCTTCCAGGAGAGTAGAGTTAAAGACACCATTAAGAGCGCAACTGGGGATGTAGTTGATCAAGTGTCTATGAACTTGCCTATTCATGAAGACATCAAGTTGTTCATGGACAAGGATATCAAGATGAATGGCAATGACATCACATCGAGAAGCGCCATTAGCAGCAGCAGAAGGTAGCACACCTGCACATGATGAATGTAAGAGGAAGGTTGTTGACAACATAGAGGCAGAGAAAAGGTGCAAGATGAAAGTAGATCCACTCATGATGAAGCAGCTTTGGAGATTGAGGCTATGAGGTGACAATACAACACGAAGATTGGGTGAAGGCAGATAGAGAAACAAAGGAGCTGCATGTGCTGAAGCAACAACTCAAGGAAGAATAGGAGCTACACAGATGAGAGAATGAGTTATAGCAAGAACAAGTACATCAGGGGGCACAACATACACAAACGGACGAAACTACGCCCATACAAGTTATAGATCCATCCCAGCAGCTGGCAAGGAGCAGACAAGGTGAGCAGTGATGTTGATTGCATGCAAGGGACTTCAACAATATGCATGTCATTGTGTGTACACATGAAATCCCACCCTTTTGGCACACTCACTGAGGTGAAGACAAAAAGCCCGAGTGGAGCTGAACATGTATTCCAACAAGTTGATGTGCATGGCCACCAGCACATACTTGGATATCAGCACAAACACTATGCATCAATATGTTGTCGGTCTAATTGCACCCATGAGGACCATGTGCATGCTATCAGATGAGTTGGATAGAGGAGCCATACCAGTGTACCCAGATGCAATAGAGGCAAGAGTTTGTTTTCAGCAAGATGTCACCATTGAGTGCTTGAAAACCACCACAGACCACCAAGCTTGGCATCAGTCTGCCACGGTCGAACACCATGAGGATGCTGAAGAGTTGGTCATCCCACATATATTTGATTCTTACTGATGTCTTGCATGGCTTGCTCAAGCCTATTCCATCCCACATGGGTACACGTGCATTGTAATGTAACATCATGTACAATGAAAGTCCAAGTGTTGATAGTTGGACGTAACAATCATGTAGTAGGTGAAGAGTCATGAGGGTAGATGAAGAGTCACAAAAGGGAATGTCATGGGTCACCCCACCCTTTGCTATAAATAGAACCTCATAACTCATTGTGAGTGATTTTGGTATCCAAGCTTCGAATAGGAATATCTTAGAGAAATCTTGGAGAGTATTGTAATGAGCCTTAGCTTCTCCACTGTGAAAAGCTAGTATATCTCTTTGGAGGAGCAGGTGGCAGTGACTATAATGTTCCACTGTCAAAACTAGTGGTTGGTCATGCTTGTATTGTATGATTGGAACTTTTACTTCTTAATATAACAGAGCCAACATGTTTCATGCATATGTCATATTGTATTTCAGCTATCTTTTTTACTTTAAATGATATATGTATTTGTTTGCTTACGCATCCACGTATGGATTTTTTGTATATGTATGTATGAATCTTACTAAAATCTTCTATTGGTTTGACCATCACTTTGGATTATCATCTTAATTGCATTCCAATTTGTGATGCATCCTTGCTCGTATGTTCCCTTCTTAACTCCGTGCTTTCACAGGTTTCCAAGGGGTGCACTCACATCACCCTCCGTGTGTTAGAACCGTTCATGCACCTTCCTTGACTTACCGCATATGTCACACCCTTGCTACCAACAGGGACATATTACTTGCCTCTGTGCGCAATGGTAGTCAAGGCAATATTGTATGACCCACTGCTGGGACCCCTACACCAAACGATTTGAGGTCTAATTTGGACTTCTTACCGAGGAGATCCCTTGACATGTTGGCGGGTCCAACACCGTCAACATTTTGGCACTAGAAGGAGGGCCAGATGACAAGCTGAGCCCTCACATCTGTTTTGAATCTTTGCATATCTATCATGACTAACTACATAGTTTCTCTTCTGAAGTGTATGTCTTATGGAAATGACTTCATTATCTCAGAAAAGCTCTCGAATAACTTGCCACATAAAACATACGATGGTGGAGGTTACATATCCTTGGTTAGGCAGACGATCAACATTATAGGCTCATGCGAAAGACATGGAATATTTGAAGATTACATGAGCTGCGCATTGTTCATCTACATGCTTCAAGGGCACCCAATGCACTGGTGTGCCACGCTACCTAAAAAATCCATTCATTATCTTTCTCATCTAGTTGCAGAAATAGACCGTGCTTTCAATCACTTTGACCATAAACCACTCAACAAAGAAATTATGGAATTACAAAAAACACCCAATGAATCCATTGAACAATTTTACACAAGCTTTTGTAATATTGCATACCAATTCCCCGAAGATGAAATTGATTGGGAATTTCTTGATGGAAGATTTGAGTATCTTCTTTACACATCCAAAAATACGCAATTCTTGAAATCATCTGAACCTTTCTCATCACACTTTAGTGGTGGAGCTGTGCAATCACACGCACGACATAGTTGTTATCACAAGTGACTTTCTGTCTTCACCTCGTCATACATCTCTAGCACCGTAGAGTGATGTTGGAGATTATGCATACACATCTGTTGAACTGTCACATCCTCAAACCCCACCTTCTCTTGATATCTGCGCAGATTTGGCTTGCAAGCATGTTGGTTGTCATTTGGATTCATTCCCTCAACCTTCGTCCCCACGTTCTGATGATCCTCTGGATTGTATTGTCTTGTGTTCTTCCATTTCGGACTCCTCACATGTTTTGAATGAGGACCAAGTTGTTGACAGAGTTAGTGTTGTGCAACCAACCTACACCGTCATTCATGATGAGTATGTGTAGGAATCTAAAGAAGAACTCATGGTGAAGGATGACACCCTTCTAGTCGCATCTCATCCGCTTTATCCTGTCATCCCTTGTGATTCTCCCACTACTGATTTCCGTTGTGAAAACTCATTTCTATATGTTTCTACTTCCGATCATTCACAGGACCCATTAGATGTCAATCTATCTTTACATTGCGGAGAGGACACATCTTCCTCTGAAAATCCGTCCACTCTGTCATCTATCATTTCTAAAAACATAGAGGGTGAACATCCTTGCTTCTCATCTACCCCTTTGCATGATTCATCAAATCATGAGGATGCCGACGAACATCCTAGATTGTCTGATCTTGGTTGTCGTGATCTCTCTACTTCTTCATCTGATCAGTGTTCATTCACTCATTGTTAATCCGTCTAAGCCACTGGTCTATGATGATCTATCTGTTGACGAAGTATAAACCCAGCAGACTGTCGAGGCACTTCAGCCCGAGTTGATGGTTATGTCATGCGCTCGCTATCCTGAGGTTTGTTTCGCTTCTGATCAGGAAATTTTTGAAACATTCAAGGCTCCTCATCACTCTTTGCTTTGCAATCAAGATCAATCTAACACTCATATTTCACTTCCCCCACCGGAACTACACAATCTGATCACTCATGCATTGGAGGAATCTTACACAACAAGCACACTTTCACATCGGAAGTGGTCTACCTTTCTCACGTTTGCTTGCATGTCACAATCAAGAGAATTCATACACTCAACATCTGCATGCAGTGTAGCATAACAACATGGCAAGTCCACAGAGTGCATATCATGTGCTTTCACTCATTTTTGTTCTGTGGATGCTTGTAAGCTCGAAGTGTGTACGTCTTCAGCATTATATCTTTCATGCTTTTTGGTTTGCACAATTGCAATGTTCACAAACCATGCCTTCACCAACATGGGTTGACCAATGCAATAGTGGCTGCAATAGAAGTATCACTTCACGTGAGCAGAACCATGCACCATTAGATTAGGAGTAGGAGTAGTGTTTGCTTTACCTTGTTTGTTTGCATGCATCCTTGCTTTCTCACCTTGTGTGTTTTATTGCTTGCTTGTTTGTTTACTCGCTTTGCATACACATTTGCTTCTACTTCTTGCTTTGCATTTTGTTTTGTTTGCTTTTTTTCATTCGTAGGTTAGTTTCGCATGGACCATGTGCGACTCTTGAAACAAGCCTGGGTAAAGTACAAGAGGACTTGTGAAACTATTAACATTTGGTTATCTGTTGTCCACTCTCTCATGAAGAACTTTTTACTTTCAGTCCATGATACATTAAAGAAAAATACATACTGTTCGAAGTGAACCTTGTTGAAAATAGAACACTTGCGTGCGAACTAGTATCACCTACTCTAGTCGGTTTTTTTTGGGTTAATCCTTGTCAGCTCAGTCAAGTAGAGTAAGGTGAGGGGGAAAACCTTAACAAGAACATCAGAGGTACATATAAACTACTTGTCTAAAGGAACAATCTCTTCTACTCTCAATAATTTGGGATCCCTCTTCTGCCTTTGAAATGAATAAGTGCTATGCATAGTTATGAAAAAATAAAAGAAATGAAAATGTGAAAAAAGTAAAAAAAATGAAAAATGAATAAGGCGAAAGAAGAGAAAGGCTTCCTACACAGAGAGGTGATACAAGTAACTCTGCCGAGCTACTAACCAGGCTTGCTGGTAGCGTAGTGATGCTTGTGTTCCTACGTGACTCCACTGGGGTACTATCCAGGCATGCTAGCAACAGAGCGACACAAGAGATGAAACTTAAGCTCTGACGACCAATACACTTGTGCACCAATATAACCCTCATCCCCAATCGAAACACCTGTGTTGGCTTGGCTTGGAATGTGTGTCGACTGACCAAGATCTTGGCATATGCTATATCTTACAATCAAGCAAGTGTGGAAACCAAGACAAACAGAGAACTGAACAATACTTATCGAGGTGTTAGACTTGCTTTTCACAAATAAGGTCCATTCAAAGAGCTGAAGTTCTACCAGTGTGTGGTCAAGTGTTGTAGCGGCTACAAGCACCCTCCAAAATTTTTCCTTAGCTTCGTTTTGGAGCCTGCCTACCATCCATCCTTAGCAACATGTCTTGCATCATCAAGCACATAGGATTTAGCTATTTCATAGAGTCTTGTCAGCTTGTGCATGCAAGTTTGCTCCACCTCCTTCACAGGCTGCTTTCTAGACTTAGTGTCAGTTGTTGGTTGAGAAAATCCCTCTAGGAATTGCACAATTCTGGAGGGGAACCAGCCTTCTAGAGGAGAAGCTGGGCTATAGAATTGTCCAATTCTTCCTGACAATCTTCCTCTAAAAAATTGAGAAATTCATCCCAGGACAGCTGCTCAACCTAGAAATTGCACAATTCTAGGTAGAAATCACCTGCTACAACCAGAAATTGCACAATCCTTTTGGGACACCTAGTATAGCAGCTAGCTGAAATTGCACAAATCAGTCAGGCAACCTGCTGGGCTCAAAAATTGCGCAATGCAGTAAGACATGCTTCCTTGAGCAAATTACGTAATCTGACCCAGGACAGCTTCTCAGCCCAGAAATTGCACAATCTTGGGAGACGGTCACATGTTCCTCCTAGAAATTGTGCAAACTCTTTGGGACAGCTAGCTCTGCTCAGCCCAGGAATAACACAGATTTTCATCCAAGGCTCACAAACCAATGCATGTGCCTTCAGGTTGACGGGTTCGCTCTGGGATCGAGCAAAACTAATTTTCATGCATGGACTACGTTTCCCAAGGCAGCAAGCAAATGAATCCATAGATTTAGGGATCTATTTTTAGCAGCTGGAGGTTACTTGCAAGGATCATTTTAGAAACCTCCCACCAAGTGTCGTTTTTCCTAAATTTGTGGCATGCATGTCATAACCTCGATTTTATAAAAAATTATGAACCGGATGCTGCAGAGCTCATTCCTTGCATCGATCTTGCAGCTCTGACATCCCACATGGCATCTAAGAGTCGTTGGCACATTCAACTCAGTGGTTTTGGGGTAAGCCCGCTTCGCATGTCTTGCACTATGTTTCCATCGTTTTTTGTGCTTAAGCTTGTGTGAATGTTTTTTTCTTGACTTTTGTGAACGCTTGATGTTGTTTGCATGCATGTTAGCTTGTACAATTGTCATTTCAGCTTTCGTTCACATCTCACTAATGTTGCATGCATGACATTGTTTTTACATCGACAGTCACTGTTGCAGTGACCCGCTTCACACACATGCATGCGCCCCATTTTTTGAATCCTACACTTATTGTTTGCATGCATAATCATTACCTTTTTTTGCACTCATCTCATCATGTATTTAGACTTCTTATGTTTTCAGTCACCCATCGGTTGGTCTCGGCTGCCTTAGCCCGGACCGTGCCTTGCCCGGCTAAGCACTACGCATTTCTAGAAGCGAAGGCCCTACCTTCCCCCCATAAATTGTGCAGGTTTAGCCCAGCACTGACCTCCAGACTTGCATTGCACAATTCTTGGAGGTAGTGTCCTACTAGCCCCAGAAACTGCGCAATGTAGTTTGTTGGTTGCATGTCATCGTTGACTGAAATTGCACATTGTGCAGTTTCAATCCTCAACAAGCTAGGCTAGACTACCCGTTGCACAGTTCCAATAGTCATTTAGCCACCTGATAGCCTGAACTGTGTCGTCCACAGTCTTGGCAGTCAGTCTCCCAACCTCTCGATGAAAATTGCGCAACCTTCATAGACAGACACACATGTATGTTGCATGTCAATCCTCCAGTTTGTTTTTGTTTTCAACTGAAAGATTTATTTCCATGAGTGTTGCTATGTCTCTAGGTATCACAGGTGTCAACTTCCTCCTAGCGGCACTAGTATAATGGCTTCCATGAGAGCAAAGTCAAAGACACCGTTAAGAGTGCAACTAGGGATGCAGTTGATCAAGTGTCTATGAACTTGCATATCCACGATGACATCAAGTTGTTCATGGACAAGGATATCAATATGAATGGAAATATCATCACAGCGAGTAGCACCATCAGCAGTAGCAGAAGGCAACACACCTGCACACGACGAATGCAAGAGGAAGGTTGTTGATAGCATAGAGGCGGAGCAAAGCTGCAACTCCAAAGCAGACCCACTCATGATGAAAGCAGCTTTGGAGATTGAGGCTATGAGGTGACAGTGCGACATGAAGATCGCGTGAAGGAAGAGAGAGAAACAAAGAAGGAGTTGCATGTGTTGAAGAAACAACTCAAGGAAGAAAAAGAGTTGCACAGATGAGAGAATGAGTTACAACATGAACAAGTACAACAAGGGGTGCAACATACATGGACAGATGAAACTACGCCCGTACAAGTTATAGATCCATCCTAGCAGCTGGCACGGAGCAGACAAGGTGAGTAGTGTTGTTGATCGCATGCAAGGGAATTCAATAGCATGCATGTCATTATGCACACGCATGCGATCCCACCCTTTTAGCACACTCATCGAGGTGAAGACAGGAAGTGAGTCTGACTGGATTTGAACATGTATTCTAACAAGTTGATGTGCATGACCACCAGCACATGCTTGGAGATCAGCGCAGATATTATGCATCAGTGTGTTGTCGATTCGGCCACACCCATGATGACCATGTGCATGCTATCAGATGAGTTGGACAGAGGAGCCATATCAGTGTACCCAGATGCAATGGAGGAAAGAGGTTTCTTTCAGTAGGATGTCACCATTGAGCGCTTGGATACCACCACAGACCACCAAGCTTGGCATCAGTCTGCCACGGTCGACCACCATGAGGATGTCGAAGAGTTGGTCATCCCACATATGTCCAAGTCTTAGTGATGTCTATATCTTCTTTCTATATTTGTCTCAGATGCATTTGCATCCTTTTTTTGATCAAATAGTTATTTCCAATCTTCATTTATTTTGTAATTCTCTAGTTTATAAACCGGATTTTTACACAAACGTTTCAATGCCTTAATGACTTTATGAACACATATTCACTCAACAAAAAATATGATTTTAACAGCTAAACATATTTTAATTGCCACAACCACTGTACTAGATTCATTTATGTCACAAGGAACTGCAATTTGAATTCCAGATGCGTCAATAGGTACATTGAGTAGTCCACTAGTCAATGCCAATTGTAGTTTTCTAAAATGCTGCCATGTTATTGTATGTGCAAAAATGGTAATCTTAGTGACAATAGTATTTCTTCCAATTCATAAAGTTTTTTCACTGTAAATATTTGTCTATTATGCCTAATATGCTTTGGAACTGCAAATTTGATCATTTTGTCATTGTCTAATACGTTTTTGCATTTTGCACATACACTTACTTTTGGACATGTTGGTCAGTTGTTTTTATATGACATCTCTTTTAAACCAAGTTTGATAGCATATTACACAATCTTAAACATGAACATCTTGTATTTTATTAAAATATTGTTGTTTGACCACTATTTTGAATGTATAGTCTAAAATATATAATGATTTGTTATGTTTATTTTGAAATATCATATTTTTTGTTGATTTTGGTCATTTCAATGGGCTTTTAATTAGATTTGTTTCAAGAACATCATTGTTTCTTATGTATTTTTTGAGTTGATGCAATGATGAATGTGGCCTCTTCTTTCCATTGACAAGATTTGTATTGAGTTCCATAGTATCTTCATCTACATCGATGTTTTTAAATTTATGTGCATTATGCCCATTATGTTTTTTATAGGGTTCTTTTGCATGTTGTTTTTCCTTACCTGTCTCAATATCACATAAAATATTTTTTCTTCTTTCTCTCTCTTTCAAATCTTTAGAATGAAAATGATTAATATTCATATGAAAATTTGGTTTTTTGCATGGTTTTAGAATTAAACTTGTTTCGACAACATCCTTGTTTCTTATATGTTTTTTGATTTTATGCAACGATAACTGTGATTTCTTTTTTGCATTGATATGCTTTATATCAAGTTCTATGATCTCTTCATCTATGTTCATGTTTTCAAATTCATTAGCATTATCCTCACTATGTTTTTTATAGGATTCTTCTATATATTTCTCTTCGTTAACTACCTCAATACCATTTAAAATGTTTTTCTCTTGTATTATTTCTTTCAAAGGTTCATAATGCAAATGACTTACACTTGTTCCAGATTACATAACATGGAATATCGTTGTGTCTTCATCGAATGCAAAAAGTTTGTCTACAACATTCAATGTATTAGCAGACCATATGTATATACTTATATTCAAGATATATTGTATCCAATCATAAACAAAAAGGGAACCCTCTATCTTCCCTTTTTCATATGGCACTACTAATTGTATAATGTATCCTTGCCAATCTACTATTCTATGAAATTGCATAATTGCATTTTCATTCATGTATTTTTGTATGCAATTTAAATGAAATGAATCATTATGCATGATTGCATTGCAAAATGTATGTGCAGTTATGCATCGTAAATAGGAGACATCATATTCATTGACTGTCAATTGACATATTGTTTAAAAAAGGCTTCACCGTAAATACCCTTGAACCTATACAATCTCTCAAACATATGCCTACTCATGATTTCCTCTATTTGCATCCATCTATATTATGTTTTTTCATATCTTTTTATATGCATTATGTGTTCACGATTAGTTCTTATTAAACATTTTTTCTTACACATAAGTGGTTCAAAATGTTCAACAATTGGATTTTCATCATGGAACAATATGTCATAACTTTCTTTGCATAAATTTGAATTAAAATAAAAATAGTTTTTCATTATTGTCTTTGACCAAAACCTTATCAGAATTTTTAGCCAATTCAATAACCAATGTATACAAAACATGTCCCATCATAGTCCTTGTCCTTCTACAATCATAAAAGTTGAAGTTGATTTTGTCATCCTTTCCAAGTAAATATTTGGGTTATTTATTCATGCATCTGTAGCAATGCATCTATGTTCAATTTGCATTCATAAGATAATATTCCTTTAGTGTTTCATTCATCTAAACAATTTTTGAAATGTTCTACCATTCCTTCATGTAAATCTGTTGATGTGTATCTAAAATGCAATAGAGTTCGCATAGCATGAAATAGGAAATCCCCTACAACATATACAAAATTGTTTAAATGAAATAGATTGTCTTGGCTTAGAATTTTAATTTGTACAATCTCTTTTTATAGCAAAAAAATGGTTCTGCATTGATGCTTTAGCAATTACGCTTCAAACATGTTTAAATACACTATGATCTATTGCTCCATGGTAAGTGTTGGGGTCTAAAATGCAGATGCAAATTAGAGTTTCATTTACTATCAATCCGGGAAAGTAAAACGTCGAGGAACATCCAATATATATGGACTTAGAGACAAACTAAACTAAGCTAGGTGAAGAAATGCCAAAGCTCCCTTAAAGGAGGTCTTTCATTGGGATCTCCAACACCTATTTAGTCATTTAACAAAATGAAATCTAAAGACATTGTGACAAGTGTAAGAAATATTAAAGCTCCCTTACAGGAGACTGCTCATTAATATTTCTAATCATCTTAATCAACAAACTATTTAAACTAATGAAATTAAACATTAAATAACAAATCAGATTCATTGAAAGAAACATTAATACTTTCTTACGAAAGGTCATTTGTTAATATTTCAAACATATGGACCTAATGAAATTTACAAACAAACATAAAATGGAAGCTTACCAAAACAAAAGTGTACTTGCTAAACAATGGGGGCCCTTCCAAAGATTCACAAGCACATCAAAAGAGAAGTCAAATGTAGAAGATCAAAGAAGCTCCATTTTATTTATCTTCAATTGCATTTTGCAATTACAAGTTCTACATTCCAAGGGGTTCTAAAATCTCCATTACAATGATTCCAAATTCTAATTTCTCATTACAAACTTATAAGATCCTAAGGTACTAAATTCTAACTTCTCAATTCTAAATTCTAAATTCCAAAGTTACAAATGAATGAGATAACACTCCTATTTATACAAAAGTGATGATAACAAACTCATAATGATGATCCACTATTCCCTCTTCAAATCCACATATCTCTCAACCAATGGTGACACATAACCTTATCCTCCATGATCTTCTCCATGAGGTCCATGATCTTATCCATGAGGTTCATGATCTTCTCAAATTCGAATTTGAACATAGAGTGCCACGCAAGGGTGCCTTAGAAGCTTCCTTTGTACCTACACATGTCAACAAACTCATTCCAATTGTTAGGTATAAGTATAAGCATATTGTTTTCTAAAGTTTAACCACAAATTCATTTAAAAATACTAAGAGTGAATAATGTTTTGGAAAACACAAAGGTAACCCATATAATGATGAAATTGAAGTAGATCTGATGACATGGTGGTGGAATAGAGGTGAGAAATTGTGTGAATGGAGTTAAACTGGATATATTTTAAGGATAATTCATCAGCCCAACATACCCCCAAACTGAAGGTATTGCATGTCCTCATGCAATCTATTACATTACTTTTTGATACTTGAGCTTTGGCTTAAACTCTACATGAGATCATTTACTTAACTTTTGCAAAGTGTTTTTGATGAATTGTGATTTGGTTGGTTCTTGTGTTTCAACCATATTTTGTTTGTTGCATTCAATTTTAATGTATGATCTTTGCATATTGATAATGTGATTTTTATTACAGAGTATTTTTGTTGGAATGCATCATGGTTGGTTCTTGTGTAACAACCATGATTGTGTTGGCATCGAATTAACCTTTAAATATTTTTTACAAAGCCATTTATATGCTCATGATGATGTAATAGTAAATATATTTGGGAAGTATGTGGGTTTTAGAATGTGATATATGAATGTGGAAAAATATGAATGTAGATAAATCCTCCCCCCAAACTGATGGTTTTGGCAGTTGTGTGAAATGAGGAAAGGAATTAAATGGTTAAAAGTTAGAAAATATCATACCTCAACTTACCCTTTCAAAAATGGATGAGAGTTGTGCATGTGTGGCTGCAAAATTCTGATCATAGTCTTCTTTACTTGGTTGTGAAAATGGTGGATGAAATCGAAAAAGTGAATCTTTTATTGTTGCTGCATCTGCTACTAAATCTGTTGCTGGATCTTCTATTGAATGTTTAGAATCTGCTACTGAATGTGGATAAAAATTTGTAAGGCTTGGAAGGTTTACAAAATTTAGAATTTACACTTCCCCCCAGCCTTATTTATTGACTTGTCCTCAAGTCATTTACATCAAAAATTGAAAAGTAATGAAAGTAATTCTACTTCCTTTGCTACAAAATTATTGGTCTTCAAGTCTTCAATGCTCATTGGCACAATTCTTGTCATGTGAATAAATGTTTCAGTGTCGAACATAACAAGAAATTGTTAACTTAGTGGCCATTGATGGATTCCACCAGTCAACACGAGAGCTCCCATCTTTGATGTGGATGAGAGTCGAGATGCCTCGAACACATCTTTCTAAGTATGAATGAATTTGTTGTTGTCGAATACTCAGAAGATCTGACGAACAAGGGACATTGATGTAGTCCCTTTTTTATCGGCATGATAGCTTGCCCTTAAGGTATGCAAGATTCATGGTGTTTTTAGAAAAATATTTAGACTCAAGGACTATGGACTCAATGGTGTATGGAAGCAAGGTTTTATTTGCAAGTGTAGGAAAAAGGAAACTGACAATGAATATGTAAAGTGGAACAAAAATCTTGTGGATGAACTTTTGGTTTTATTGGTGGGTTAACATTGACGAAAATGTAATGAAGTGTATGTGGATTGTGAGGAATGGATAATGTCTCTTGCCGGGAAAAAGTGAATTTTGGCATGCAAAATCTCAAAAATATATCTGCTCATTAATTCGGGAATTTCTGCTAAAATAGCTGAGTTTGACCAGTGTTGGCTAGCCACCTGTAGTCTTCAAATTCATGAGTGGATACATATTTCACCATCCTTGGACATTTAGGAACAAACCCCAGTTCTTCGAATCTTCTAATCTGTCATGCAACATGTCAAACCATTGAGCTATTACAGGAAGTTGCAAGAACTTGTAATTTTTTGGAAATTTCATTTATGTTCATGGACTTGTTCTTTAGAATTTCTCATGAAATTAGTCTTTTGAAGACCAATTGTGTGCACAATTAGTTTCCTTAATGATTAGTTGATCATCTGAAATCTACAAAAATACTTGGCATAAAGAACATTAGTGTGTTCAAAAAGGAATGGCCAATTCCTTGTTCATTCTTATGCAAAAATTAATGCCAAATGAAATAGAGTAAGGAGAATCAAAAGCATAATTTTAGTCCATTTTTGATAAATACCCATGAAAAATAAATTATTTCCTGTTTGTGTTAGATGGCTCATGGAATGTGCATGGCATTATAGATTTGTTGTGTCTCGCTGATTAGTAAGTCACATAAAAGCATACAACAAGATGAAGTTATAATTTTATTGCCAATTATAAGCTATCGAAACAAGCTAGTCATCAATTGTATAATCCTCCAAATGTTCGATAAATCAATCCTCCAAATTAGCTTCCGAGTGTTCCATAATTTTTAAAAGATTCATGGCGCATATTTATAAATCTAGTGCTATTTATGTGATGCTTCTGAATCCATCTGCGTTAATGGACAAAGGATTGGTGGAAGATTCATTTGCAAGAGAGCATGAACAAATATCATTGAACTCGTTCCACCCTGGTCAGCAAAAAAAATGCAGTGGTCTTGTGGCATGCACCACTGGTCTTTCAAACATAGAAGCAAGGAGTTAAGCATTAATAATAGGGGACCCAATGACCTTAAGAACATAATCGTAAAACTTCCCTTGGATGACTGTTGCTGATCTGAATTGATTCAAAACCTTATTTGGTGAGCAGACCAAACCAGGAACTAGGATCTCGTAAAGCAAGGTTGTCCAATGCCCATCCATGTTCTCACACTTACGCAATGCTCTACTCAGGCTTGCACTATCCGTGGAACTTGAAAATGATCCTAAATTGGCCACAAGAAACACTTACATTCAACGCATATTAGAGCTTCTAAAGAATCGTAAAAAAAAACAAGATGTAGACATAGCTTGCATTATTCATGACACATAGCAATTTCAAAGAGAAAGCAATGCCACCCAATATCGTCTTCACTGTACTTATGCTATTGTTGATGAGTTTGTTTTCATGGATGTAAAAAAAACAAATCCTATATGTCAATAAGGATATAGGATTTTAACAAGCATATATCATATTATCAACGAAACTTTTGAAAAGGCATTTAACATTGATAAGGTCCATCGAGAAGTTGCAGAATATGAGGCCAAACTAGAAGCTCAATAGTGTGTGTAAATAAACATCTCTCCCTCTATTGAATGAATCGAGAAGCAATTACTCTCTATCCAACCCAAGCACACACAGGAAGGAAACTATATTTCCAATTGCTAAGAAGTGAAACTGGAAGCAGTGAAATCATTACTTTATCTATCCACAAGTATTGAAACCATTACCAATTGATAGGGAATGTAACCAATTGAGAATTTTGTAGCGGTCTGGCTAACACTCAATTTCTATGCGGTGGAAGATATGCTACATTCGATCCCACATAAAATTATGCATGCTCATTGTGCGATTGACAAATGGGATCATGCGTACAGCAGTTCGGATGGCAATATGGGATGGCGTGATTTGTGTCAACAGATCCATATTGTACCAAAGGAATAAATGTGAACGATTGCAGCACAGAATCTCATTGTGATACCTTTGAGTTTTATTAACTTTGTCTACACTTACACACTTCTCAAAGATCTCCTTCACTGGAAGCAAATCCCGTAATTGTCTGTGCATTAATTTTAAAAACCATTTTTTCTTCACACAGTCATCAAAATAGGGTCACAAATAACCACAATTTACTCTCAAACCGTTAGGAATCCAAGGAAACTATTTCTGGGTTATCTAAATCATTTTGTTCCAGAAAAAACCCATGTCTTTTTTTTTCTAGATCTGTTTTGTTTGATCACAAAACATGTTTCAAAACGAAGTGTCAAAATTGTTGTGTCATGCCTTGTACATGATCCATGACAGAGTGTTCATTGAGGTGGCAGGAAACGGAAAAGTTTCCAACCCAGCCTTTCAACGATTGACAAAATGATAATCCACAATCGTTATTGATGATGGTAAAAACTCTGGCTATACAATTTGATATTCTTCCATATTGGCTTCCCCATTATTTCTTCCTCAATCCATTTTCTGTCAACCGTATTTGTTTAGAGAAACCAACAGAGGTTAATACTTCAAACTCACATGGTTCTTTTTTACTGAACCAAATGGAAAATCGTTTTTAAGTCAAATTTGGTTGGACTTAGTTATTATTGAATTTTCAAAATTTTTAGACGATTTGGTCAAAATTTGTAACTGTGGTCTTTATTACAATTTTTTTCAGTGTTCAATTCTCCGACCAAGATTTGTAATTTCCAAAATGACCACTAATTTTGGTTAATATTTCCTCTGGATAGTTTAAACGGTACTACTTGCATTCACAAGTCAACAAAATGGCCAAATCAATATAATTACTAATTTTCTGTCTTTTACTGCATTGTTATTGTTTAATAAATACACTACATTTAACTTGGAGCCTTATCGAATTGAACGTATTGTGATTTACCTTTATTCTATCGCCGAGTATACCATGATGCAGAGAACTAGTTACACCTCCATGTTGAAGGGCCATAAAATATGTATACCTGGAGCTTTCATTCCCTTCCTTAGCATAAATCAGTTGAACTGAAGTTATCAAATATTCGTTCGCTGTCAAGATTATCCTTGTAACCCCTGAATGTGTTCCATCATACCAGCCACTTCTGCCATGGCCTTTGTATTTTTGAGATTGGTTAAAGTCCTGTTTTAATGATTTGTGTAAATTCCTAGCAAGAGATTTTTATATTATTTTTGAAAATAAATCAGTAGATTTTCTGATCTTCTTGATCGCTCGAAGTGCAGGAAGAGAACATACTAATCTATTGATTTGTTTTTTATTTTTGCAGTTTAGCATGGATGAAGTGGCTCTTACTAATTTATTCATGGGAAATGTTGATGATTTTTTTTATTATATGTTTTTGTTTAAAAAAAAAAGACAAGACTAAAAGAAAACTTTACGAGATCTCGTTTTATTCTTCTAATCTATTCTATTTAACTCGAAAGTTTTTTTTATTTCCTATGTAAAAGAATGCTTCCAGTGAAGCCATCTACGGGCTAAGAATTCAAAAATGCTCACATCAAGATTTAAAATTTTTACCTTATGGTTTGCAAACATGTGTGTAAGTTATCTTATTCTTGGAGTTGGCACAAGGTTCTTTTGAAACCAGTATTCAATATTGTCCTTGCTCTCCAAGAAGTACCTGTTTAACATCTTCAAATTTCTCATCCGTAGATAAATTAGTAAGAAATGGGGGGTTTAAAAACTGAATTTGAAACTAAGTACAAAAAAGAAAAAAAAAATTCAAAAAACTCACACTTGAACACCTTTACGAAGATCTTGTCGTCACCAAGTTTCACAAGTTAGTCCACAAAAGAAATTGCAATAAAAATGACTTCCTAAGTCTATTTCTAAATCATCCTCCCCGACAACGGTGCCAAAATGTTGGGGTCTAAAATTTGGATGAAAATTAGAGTTTTATTTACTATCAATCCGATAAAGTAAAACTTCGTGGAACATCCAATATATACGGACTTAGAGACAAACTAAACTAAGCTAGGTGAAAAAATTCCAAAGCTCCCTTACAAGAGGTCTTTCATTGGGATCTCCAACACCTATTTAGTCATTTAACAAAATGAAATCTAAAGACATTGTGACAAGTGTAAGAAATATTAAAGCTCCCTTACAGGAGACTGCTCATTAATATTTCTAATCATCTTAATCAACAAACTATTTAAACTAATGAAATTAAACATTAAATAACAAATCGGATTCATTGAAAGAAACATTAATACTTTCTTACGAAAGGTCATTCGTTAATATTTCAAACATATGGACCTAATGAAATTTACAAACAAACATAAAATGAAAGCTTACCAAAACAAAAGTGTACTTGCTAGACAATGGGGGCCCTTCCAAAGATTTACAAGCACATCAAAACAGAAGTCAAATGTAGAAGATCAAAGAAGCTCCATTTTATTTATCTTCAATTGCAATTTCCAATTACAAGTTCTACATTTCAAGAGGTTCTAAAATCTCCATTACAATGATTCCAAATTCTAATTTCTCATTACAAACTTATAAGATCCTCAGGTACTAAATTCTAACTTCTTAATTCTAAACTCTAAATTCCAAAGTTACAAATGGAGATAACACTCCTATTTATAAAAAAGTTATGATAACAAACTCATAATTATGATCCACTATTCCCTCTTCAAATCCACATATCTCTCAACCAATGGTGTACATAACCCTATCCTCCATGATCTTCTCCATGAGGTCCATGATCTTATTCATGAAGTTCATGATCTTCTCAAATTCGAGTTTGAACATAGAGTGCCACATAAGGGTTCCTTCGAAGCTTCCTTTGTACCTACACATGTCAACAAACTCATTCCAATTGTTAGGCATAAGTATAAGTATATTGTTTTCTAAAGTTTAACCACAAATTCACTTAAAAATACTAAGAATTAATAATGTTTTGGAAAACATAGAGGTAACCCATATAATGATGAAAGTTAAGCAGATGTGATGACATGGTGGTGGAATAGAGGTGAGAAAATGTGTGAATGGAGTTAAAGTGGATGTATTTTAAGGATAATTCTTCGGCCCAACAATAAGCACAACACAAACAACATCGAGGGAAATGAAAATCATTGTATAGGTATACATGATAAATCCATAAGATAACAAAAAATATACACATTAATATCATATGCACATATCCACATTAATGTAAAAGCCTTAGGTTAAAATTTCATGTAATAAAGTTAATAAAGGAAAAATAAGACCAAGGTCATGGGACATGTATTCCAAGCTGAATGTTGGGAAAAACATCCTAGTGGGTGTCAATTTCAGTTTATTTATGGCTAAAGAAATTATCAAAGGAATTGACAAAGGAAAAGAGACATTAATTGACATTTATTTATGAAAATAAAGGAAAATAGGTGAAAAGGGAGATGAAAGGCCACAACTTTGCACGAGAGGGAAATTGAAGGGAAAATAGAGGAAAATGAAGAAAATAGAGGCCTCAATGATAAAAAGACTTTTGAAGATCAGTTCATAACTTTTTTTGGTTTGGCTTTGGAATTAGTTTCAGAGAGAGAAGAGTGCTAAGAGGAGAAAGCAAGCAAGCAAGAAAAGGAAGGACAAGGAAAGCAAAGGATAAGCAAGGAAGGTTGGATCAAGTAGCTTCAACAATAAGATTTTGCAAGTAACAAGTTGCATGTGTGATTTCCTAGTTGGTTTGTGAATGCATGGTACATGCATTTGTGTATGTGGTTCTCTTGTTGTCATTCACATGGATTTTGTTGAGTGTGACAATGGTTTCAACCTTGCCTTGCCATTTACCAATAGCCATGGTGTGATGGTATTCTTTTCTGGTTGAGATTTAGATTGCCAAAAGGTTTTGTAACTAGGTCAGGTGGTCTTAGCAAAATTCCCAAGGGTTGAGGGTGGAGGTGGTTTAATCTCTGGGAAGCCCTCGACAGGTGGGTGAAGACAGGAAAATTCCTCAACGTATTGGTGAACAAATTCTGAGGCATCCAAGCTTGTTTTGGGCTTAGAAATCCCTTGACCAGTTTTGGTGGGATCACATTAGCTTGAGGGTGGAGGTAGTTTAATCTACAAGAATCCCTGGTTTTTTATGTCTTGAGATCCCAAATTCATGCTTGGAATATGGCACGGGGGTGATTGGTTGAAAGAAAGATTTGGTTAAACTCATTATATGGTCGAGTGTTATGTGGAAATCCCTAACTTGGTTTGCTTTTGCATTAGTTAATAAGATTTATTTTCCTATTGTGTTCTAAAAGAATTTTTACATGTTATTATGGTGATTTGATGTTTATTATGTCATGGTTAATAATCTATTTATATGTTGGTTATAAGCATGGATTTGCAATGTACTCTAGCTATGCCTTGTTCACGACTTGATAAGTATTTGATGATTAATGAATGCATGGGCTAGCAAGTGTTATTACAACTATTATGAGAGGGAATTAGACCTTCTTGGTGATTTTCAGATAAGTTTCAAACTCCTATGTGTAGATATGCATTAATGACCTGTAGATTACATGTTCACCATATATTTGATGAATTGATTTCCATTGTTAGGCTTGGTTAGGTCAAGTTTTTGATTCAAGTTTGTATATTTACCATTTTCATTAAGTTAATTATAACTATGGAAAGTATCAAGAAGTTGTCTAGAGGTTGGCCTGTTGGAAAATCGGAAAGGCAGAACTATTTTCTCTTGTTGATAATTACTTGTGATTTATTTGAGTTATTATTGTTTTTCTTATGTTCTTATTTTATCTTTTTTCACCAAGTAATTACCAAAACCAAAACACAAAGATCAAGGACACAAAATGTAGGCGCACATCCAAGGGGAAACCCCTATATAGGGGAAAACCTAGTAAAGAAATCTTCCTTCAGTAATTCAAATGAGATAGATCAAGACCCTAGACCAAGCAACCTTCTTCCTCCACAAAGTCAACCTTCCAATATGATTTATTAGTCTCTTCTTATCCAACAACTTCAACCCAACAAAAATACATAAATTTTGACTTCTCAGCAACAGAACTTCAACCTAACTTCACGACTGCAGTTTCGATCTAACAATTTCAATAGCTTCAGGCTAGTAGTTTCTCAACTTTGACCTTGATGCAACTTCACAGTTTTGACCTTGATGCAACAACTTCATAGCTTTGACCTTGATGCAACAGCTTCACAATTTTGAGCTTGATGCATCTTCTGAATTTTGTTGCACATGAAAGAGAGAGAGAGACCCAAAAACTTTGATTCCAACATCCTTCTTGAACTTCACACCTTTTCTGCTTCCCATCTACTTCAATTTGAACTTGTGTGAGATGTCTTCCAAATGAGTCAATTTGTTGCTTATATATAGTCATCTTAGGTAATTGAATTCTTCTAATGAGGTTGATTTGCCCTTCCTTGAGGCATACTTAATGGAGGAGGCCTTATTTGCCTAATTTACATTAAAATATTTTTCTTTCTTAACAAATAATTCCCAAGAAGGGTTGTTTACATTATGACATGGACAAGGACACTTAACATAAACCCTAATGGAGACTCTGACCTAAAAAAAATCGACCCAAGCATGAAACCCATTCTTTAATAGGCTAATTTCTTTAATAATAAAATTTTTTTTTTTTTTTTTTACAAATATATTTCAAATATAATTATGAAGATTGACACTAGTTACATTCTTCAACACTCCCTCTTAATTGGGGAGGTATTCATAATTACCTATATCTATAGAGTTACATGGAAGATCTCCAAAATGAATTACAAAGAGTTCAGCACGCTCAGGGCCACAGACTAGATTTCTAACTAGGGTAATCTATCTAGGTGGGACTAAGATGGACTAAATATTTTAGCCAATCTAGGTACCATCATGCTTACTAACTAACCATCAACCCAAGGATCTAGGTGTGTATCCAAGGTCAAAGCTCCAAGACCAATGCCACCCTCCCTTTTTGGGATCTAGACATCAAACACACATAGGCTGGCCAAATGTCCTCCTAAGCATCTACCATTAGATGCTTCATCTCTCTCTAATAAACTAGATATATCCATTTGTCCAAGCATGCACCCAGAGTGTTCAACTTTTTTATGGAGAGACAAGCACAAACCCCAATTAGTAATGAACTTTCAAATATACATACAAGTAAACACAAACCTTCGGGGTCTTTAATCATCCTGATGTCACTGATATCAAGCTAGTCAAAAGATTTTCTTCTTTCATTTCTTCAATAGCACATAGACATTCTCAATACATTGTAGTAGTTTCATTCATTCTCCAATTCCTTCTTTAAGGTATCCATCATGACTATCATAATATGCCATCCCTCTTAATTTGGGGAGATCGACATTAGAGAACCAATCATCACTTCATTCTTTTTCTAAACATCAAGGTCATCTTGATCATCTTCATTCTTCATCATTTTTACCAATATTATCAAGTCAACTTTACTTACCAATATCTCCAACATCTTGAATATTATGTACCTACACAACTTAAATAACAATTACAACCAAATACAAAAGCATGAAGTTAACTACATCATAATCATTTCAATAAAATAATGGAAGCATTAGACTTTAGACATCAAATACCTAAACTTAGTTAGGTTCATAAACTGCAAGAGACACATACTTCTAAACTTCAACTTCTTGTTAGGTTTTTGTTACAAACCCTAGACTACAACATAAAGTGACTTAATCAAGAAATCAGTCTCATTTAATCTAGGGCCTCAATATTATTTTCAAAGATATATGAAAGTTTCTACTATGACCCATTATAAATCTTATATTTCATCTTAGAGACACAAATCCTTAGATATCACCAATTCAATCAAATAACAATTCTACCATACAATTTAGACTCTACTAGGGTTTGTTGCAAACCCTAGATTTAAACATCATATCAGAAATAATATCATCATATCCTGTAATATTAAACTTTTATTAGGGATTTGTTACAAACCCTGGAATTTACAAACTATGAGCATCAAAATTAGGTTTGCATATATACATATCAAGGATTTCATAATCATGCACAAGCATACAACAATATCTACTAGGTAAACCCCAAGACACAAATATCAATACATTAAAGTTAGGCATACAAAAATTTTTCCCAGGCTAGGGTTTCGATAAGATAGATGAACATACACCTAGGGCTTCATTCCTAGGATCTTACTATAGATATTATAAGGGTTTTTCTCATAAACCTTAATTCATCAAACCCTAAATATATAGGGATTCAATACATAATTTTTGATAGAAAAACCGTAAAGTACTAGGGATTTTATCATAACAATACCAAAACATCAAAAGAATAGGAATTCTAGATTTCATCAACAACCCTAAGTAGACTAGGGTTTCCATATTAGCATCGATGTATCCTTAGGTTAGGGTTTTACAGTGAACATTTTTACAGTTCCACAAGAATGATAATATAATGAGGGTAGATTCACTCTAATTGTTAATTACAATAACAAGAATCTTTGTGATTCAAACCCCTAGACATAACGATGTTAGTAATATAAAGAAAATTTTAAAATAAATGATGAACGTACCTTTTGCATGAAGATAACTTTTTAACAAATCTTATAGTTTAATACATACCTCGAGTTGTTCCTCAATAAACCTTGTATGACATCAATTCTTGAAGGGAATAACTTCTTCCATGCTTCAAGTATATCTTTTGAAGTCTTCGCCATAACCCTTGAATATTCAATAAGTTTTCCTTTTGGTAAATTCATGGAGGCTCCCTCTTAATCCAATCTTGAGGGAAACCTACAACTACAAATAAAAGGTGTTCTTAACAAGACATGTTATACCTACAAGTTCTAGAAATAAAAACATAAAGGAGAACAATTCAAAACTTAGAATAGAAGGATATGTAAGGGAGAGAGTCTTTAAGAGTCCCTAGAAAATAAGTCTTTGACTTTGGATTCTTCCATCTTGTTCTTCATTGGTGGAGCTTCATTGAAAATATTTGATTGATCCCTGTCTCTCTTCTTATTCCTTGGACTCTCTTGACAATGACTTTTGTAGTGACCCATCTTGTGACAATTGTAACATTCGATCTTTGATAGGTCTACTTTCTTCTTTGGCCCTTTGTACTTCTTGAAGGTTCCCTTTTTCTTGTGATGAGTGGAATATGCATTTGATATGTTCTCCTCTTCATCGTCCTTTTTGTTGCTTACTAACGATATTATGGATTCTTCTTAAACATGATTTCCACATTTGTTGAAATGTTGGAGTATCCTTCCAACTGTTGATTCCTAGTGCAAAGGAACTCCATGATGTTGGTATTCCTAGAAGGGAAGTAATCATGAGCTATTTTTTTGGTACAATTTCATCTATTGCTTGAAGTTCATATCTGATTCTATATATCCTTATAAAGAAGGATGACATAGTCTCATCATTCATCATCTTGATAGTTCTTAATTCATTCTTGAGGCTTTAAATTTGACTAATTTTCTTGATTGTGAATAATTTGGATAGAGCTTCATACATTTCTTGAGCAGAATCTATGTTGGATATTTATGGAATGAGGTTGTCCCTTACTCCATCCACTATTAGGTTCATGGCTAATATTTCAATTTTTCAGAACTTTGATTTATCTTCCTCACTTGATTAGTGAGTAGGCTTCTTGAATTTTCCTTGAACTAAATCCAAAACTTTATTCTTCTTGAGGATGAGATCTATCCTCTTTTTCCATGCCCTATAGTTAGAGGCTTCTTCTAGTTTTTTTTCTCCCTTCATTGAGTTAGACATAGTTCTTGTAGATAGTAAGGCTTATCCCCTTGTATGATCCCTTAATGATCTTCCTTCAATCTCCTATTTCCTTCAATATATCTTTAGGGTGCCTTTTTCTTCTTCTTCACCTTAGGTCTAATACCATGTTGGAAAATTGGAAAGGCAAAAATATTTTCTCTTGCTGATAATTATTTTTGATTTCTTTGAGTTATTATTGTTGTTTTTATGTTCTTATTTAATCTTAGTTCACTAAGCAATTACCAAAACCAAAACACGAAGATCAAGGACACCAAATGTAGGCGCACAGCTAAGGAAAAACCCCTATATAGGGGAAAACCCAACCAATAAATATTACTTCAATAATTCAAATGAGATAGACCAAGACCCTAGGACAACAGACCTTCCTCCTCCACCAAGTTAGCCTTCCAAGATGATTTAGTAGTCCCTTCTTATCCAACAACTTCAACCAAACAACAATCCATAAATTTTGGCTTCTCAACAATAGAAATTCAACCCAGCTTTAGGATTGTAGTTTCGATCTATCAATTTCAATAGCTTCATCCTATCAACTTCTCAACTTCGATCTTGATGTAGCTTCACAACTTTGACCTTTATGCAGAAGCTTCATAGCTTCAACCTTGATGCAACAACTTCACAACTTCGACCTTGATGCAGTAGCTTCATATCTTCAAACTTGATACAGGTCCAAAATTTCATTTCACATGAGAGAGAGAGAGACACCCAAAAACTTTGATTCCAACTTCCTTCTTGAACTTCACACGTTTTCTGCTTCCCATCTACTTCAATTTTAACTTGTGTGAGATATCCTCCAAATGAGTTGAGTTGTTGCTTATATATAGTCATCTTAGGTGATCGAATTCTTCTAATGAGGCTGACTTGTCCTTCCTTGAGGATGAATTGGTGGAGGAGGCCTAAGTTAGCTAATTTACATTAAAATATTTTTTTTCTTAATAAATAATTCCAAAGAAGGGTTCTTTACATTGTGACATGATAAGGACACTTAACATAAACCCTAGAAGTCTTCAATGGATACTTTGACCTAAAAACAATTGACCCAAGCATGAAACCCATAATTTAATAAACCAATTTATTTAATAATAAAATTTATTTTTCTTTCTTTTGAAAAATAGATTTCAAATATAATTATGAAGACTGACACTAGTTACATTCTTCAAAATGGCTTGGAATTGTGGCTCAGATCTCAGGACCGCGGGCATTGAACTGAGGATTTTGTCTTACAACCGCACTTAGGTAGGTTTGTGCATGCGGTTGGAGGGTTACAACCACACTCATGCAAACTTGTGCATGAGGTTGGGGTGTTAGGTTACTGAAAAGGCAGTTTAGCTCAGGGTTTGGTCACTTGGGGTGGTTCTTGGGCCCCTGAGTCTCTTGTAAGCCTGTAGGATGTCATTTTGTGGTCAATAATTTTTAGTTGTCGACCTATTGAGGCCTCGAAAATATCTGCTTAAACATGGGGGAAAACCACCTGATCCGGACCTTAAGACAACTCCTTTTCTGTTTAGGTAGTGGCTGTGACTGGATTGTATGGGACCAGTTTCCCAATGAAATGTGATTGAATGAATGTGTAATGCTTATAGTGGAGTGAAGTAGATGGATTTGAAGCAATGAATCAAATGGAAAACATATGCATTAATCTACTCTATAACCCAGGATTGTTTAAAATTTATCTAGATGAGATCTATATAGATTTTCCTTAGTAAATGACAATATAGATTTATTAAACGCCAATGGAAATGAAAATATTTCAAGATGATTATTATGATTAAATAGTTAATCAAAATAATGTGTATAACTTTAGAATATCAAAGCAAATCTCTTAACATGTATTTAAAAATATCAATGACATCATGATCATAAATGAATACATGTAACATTGTTCTTTAAATACCATCTAATAAGCAATCTGAAAATATAAATTCACTATTTATTTATGAACAAAACATAGGTACAAAGATAGAAATACCAAATGCACATTGCTCAACTGATAAAAGAAATAGTAGCAGATTATTCCTTCTCACAAAGATGATTTTAGGAGTACAGAAATGCAACTTCTCAAAATTCTTTATGAAAATTCCTAAACATGTTCCAGTCGTTCTATTGAGAAAAGTATGAAAATACAATAGTGCAAGCTTTCATAAGCCTTTCTTCATAAAATTCAAGACCTTAATTTCATACAACGAGTAAGATTAAATAGTAGAAAAACAATTGAATGTATTGTGCAGAGCATTGAGGGCATTTAAACAAATCCCTTCAATAACGCTTAAAGAAAAACAATTTTTTGGAAGATCTTTTTGAATGTGATTTGTTCTCTTCATAGGCTTTGTTTGTTCCATCAGATTATCTAGATGTTTGTCCATCTGTTTGAACTGAATTTTCTCTTATCAACACAGTTGTCCTCTTTTGTCATGAACTTGAACACGGAAAACAGGAATTGATTAGTAAAAATTAAATGACACTGATAAGTGAGTTTTATTTGAAACAAATCATGTTTTGCAGGAAATCAGGATAAAAATGTAGTGTGTAATAAATCTTGAACACAGACATTACGGAGAAGAATGTGGAGTGAGGTATATGGTAAGAGAGGTAGACTTTATGGTCTTATCGCAAATCGCAAAACAGACGTTGATGAAAAGGGAAGTTTTAGCAGTTTTTTTGGAGGGGGTTTGAAGTGGTAAGTGGTTTTTGAAGAGGGGAGTACGAAAGAACAAAGGAGTGACACGTAGATATAGGGCTAGATGGAAAAACCACTTTTCGGACCCCCCTTTTAGAAACTTAAAATTGAGCACAGGGGGGTCTGAAATTATCTCTGCCATTGATCTGGGCAGATTAGATATGAGTCGTTTTGATTAAATCTTAAGAAATAACAAATTGCAATTGCTTTTAGACCGGGGGTAGAACTAAGACCAAATCGCAATTGCTTTTAGGTCGAGGGTAGAACTAAGACCAAATCGCAATCGCTTTTTAGGCCGGGAGTACTCCAAAAAAATCCAAAGGGGCATTTCTCAAATCATATCACAATCAATTTGGAATCGAGGGTTGAATTATCATCATATTTAAATCATGGAGAATCCATATCGAAATAAAAAATAAAAAAATCGAAATAAGACCAAATCAAAATCGGAATGGGCAGAGGAGGAATGGTTTAAGTGTTGTGGCTTTTGCGATTGCGCAGATGTGGGGGATGTATGAAATGGAGTTTCTAATCCTAACGGGTTCGGGCTAATCGCATATTGCAATCAACATAAGGTAGGAGTATGGACTTAAGCGTTTTTTGGAACTAGCTGTAGACACAGGGGATTTATGAATTGCAGTGGATAATCTCGTCGAGTCTGGGGCTTTATCGCATATTGCAATCGGTGGTGTGGACATCAAGTCTATGGAGCTTGCGAATGCAGGGTTTTATCAACTAGAGTGTATAACTCCATCGGGTACAAGATATCGCATTCGCATAAGAGATAGGTAACGGGACTCGGGAAATGGTTCTTGCGATTACGCGAATGTGGGATTTTAATGAAGTGAAGTTTATGATCTCGCCGGATCTGATATCATATCGCAATCGCAAATGGAATTAGCGGAGGGGTCTTGCCTTAGTGTATTGTTTATTTGTGATGCGGGGGAGCATTAAAAATCTAATTATTTTGACTTTTTGTTTAAATAACCCATGTTTTAATACCTAGGGCTTTAAAATCTTAAGTGTGATCTGGGTCTCGGGGGCTATTTAAAATTTGGTTTTTTATAATCAAGGTTTAATACTTGGGTTTTAATTAAAAATCCTAAGTATTAAACTTTGGTTGTGAGATTTTATTAACATTTTTATGTTGATATTCTATTTTTTTTTTATTTTTTTATCTTTTTTTAAAGAAATTAAAATCAAAGGCTTTTTTTTTTAACTAAAGGGTCCCTATTTTAATATAATAAATTTCATAGGAATTTTATAATATATTAAAATGGGGGTTGTTGATTAGTACAAACGGCCCCACTTCCATAACTAAAGCTTGGAGGTCGGGTCATGTCATAGTAACTCTTTGTCTCATGTCTACCCTAGCAGACTAGTGAAATTGGGTAAATGTGGGAGGGGGTATTACAATATATTCCCATAAAACTCTTATATAATAACCAAATTTAGGATCACAGAACAAAGGAACCAAAATGTACCTGATAAAGGTATTGTAAAATCTATCTTTATCTTCGAAAACAACGTTTGTGCATATTTCTTACTCTAACAAGAAAAACATGTAGCACTTACCACGACATCATTCATTGTTGATCATGACAACTAAAAAAATGGCAACTTAGGAGAGCACTTAGAAAAGCACTTTCGCAGAAACCATTCATAACAAGCCCCCTAGAGAACTAATTGAGTATGCATTGGCAACATACATGTCAAAAACTACATGATGAATACTTGGCTAATGCAACTACAGGAACATTACTTGTTAAAATTCCATTAGGAAAGCTTCATAAAAATTGGATTTCTTTAATCCTTTGTGAGTTGAACACTTATTGTCTGGCATTAAATGAAATGTATTTTTCATTTTCCATTCGTGTGGGAGAACAAGTGTGCGCAATAACAAACACAATCTTTCTTTCACAATGTTTCACACTTTCACTTGCATTCTCCCTCCGCACAGTTCTCCCGCACTCCTTCCTTCCACACAATACTAGTTTTTAAATGATTGAAGCCACTAAAAATGCATCTCAGGTCAAAATATATTAGCTTTGCACAATATTCTTTAAAGCACACATTGTTCTTGTTCTTGAATCGAAATTGTTTGTGCATAGATAAACAATTTCTCTGAAATCAAAGAATTTTGGAGCACATGCAACAGCCAATCCGCTACACCAAACCTTGTTGATTTTTTTCTCTTCCATTAAAAAATCCACATATTTCTCATATGCAATCGCGTAGTGAAATTTTCATATGTACGAGCAAATGATTTAATTGTATAAGTGAAAATAGCCTCTTTCCTTCCTCTGCTACTCATTTTCACTTTGTACTAAAAAAATACTCTGTCAATCAATAATGTTCTCAATCTCATTTAACTTCACGATTCTCAGTTACCTCCAAAATTAGTAGTTTCTACTATTTCCCATGCGAAAGTTGTTACAAACAACACTCTCAATCAAGAGCAATTGAAAATACCGAATTCGGCATTTACGGGAAGTAATGGAAATGAATCTCGAAATTCCAAACCCTTCTTGTCCATTTATTTCATACTTTGCTTCTACTTTAACATCATTGACATACGTGTCATAAGAGACACAAATTTATGATATAAAATAAATACGATTTTTTTGTCATCATGACAATTAGCTTAGAGATTGTTTGTAATAATTGTAAATAGAAAATGTGCAAGAACAATCATAAATAGATATTATACAAATATGTGCTCAACTACCTCTACCATGAATCGGCTTGATGGTTGAGTTGGTCCCCACCACTATGTCAATTCCCATTCATTTTATTTGATATCGAACTACAAAAACAAACAAAAAAATGGACCAAATTTCATTTATGAATTACCTGGAACGTGATTTTAAAGAAACGGTTGCATGGAGCAAGGAATAGAAACTCTCTTTTGGAATATTTTGTACCCCCACATAAATTTCCCCACGCATTTCTTCTGTGCACAACCCTCCCACAAAACACTACATATTAATCAATTAGTTAGTCTTTTTCACTTATGAAAATTTGTGCACTGAAAATTTTCACAAATTCTCAAAGTAAACCATTATTATAGTTTGTATATTATATGTTATTGTATTTAACTTTTATTATAATATTAATCACTCAACACAATGTATCAACGAATAGTTTTCATGAAGAGTGAAAAGGAGTGGAGGAGGTTGTGTGAAGTGTGAATGTGTGGAAAAAACTTCATTTTTTCTTCTTCCGTAACTGGACACAACCGCACCTGCTCCTTGCTCCGCACACCCATAGAATCATTTCTTATTAACACATTAAAAATACATTTCATTAAATATTGCATAATAAATATTTAATTCACTTATGCATTTTATATTGCACACTAAGTATTTGGAAACCTTGAACATAGCTTTGAAAATTGCACATTAAATTATTGAATCATCTCTATATAAAATAAAACATGTGCATGTCGATCCACCCTTAAGAGAAAATATATTTGGAGATTTAGAATATTATGAATTAAATTTTATGTTCCCTACTCTACATATCAAATTCTCCTTCTACAGAGCGTGAGAAGAAAGCTTGACTCAATATATCCCCTGCTCTTTAACAAATTCCACCGCGCACAATTTCTTCGCACACCCTTTCTCCTTCCTCTACATATCACAAAATTAGTCTTTGTTGTCCACGCCTCAACTCCTCATAACCAATAGAAAAAACGTTTAACACTTTCACATGCATTCTCCCTCCACACAATTCTCCCACATACCTTCCTTCCACACAATACTAGTTCTTAAACCATGTGTTAGGTCATTCATAAAGCAATTTTGCGAGAGCTCTTTTGCATCCCTATATCCAATAAAACAAGCCCACGTTGACATAGTAATGTGCACATTTGCTATAAACTTTGTAAGATGTTATATGAAGATATGCTTGTAACCCAAAATTTTCATGCCCCAAATTTTTGTAGCTCTTTCTACTATAGAAGAACGTATGTGAAAATGTATACAGAGATATGAAACTTTGTGGAACTTGCTTCGAAACTGCTATATCCATGTCTCCTTCAAACCCGCTATATCCAGTTTCTCTGCATCTATTAAACAAAATGGGGAAGTACAATCCCTCTACAGTTTTGGAAGTGATTCTCTACACACACCCCTTCACCCTCACATCTTTTACTCAACACACATTCACGGTTCCATGCACTTGTTCTCCCGCATTGTGAAAAAAAAATTTAAGATGAAAAAAAAAAAATGAAACAAGAGAAAAATGCACTAATATTTGTCATAGTGTTAGTGTCAATGTTAGTTTCAGAGAACTCTTTGTTGAAATTCTCCCCCTACCCCCTCGCTTACATAAATGACCTCTGAGAACTGTGTAAATGCCAGTGCCAGAGCACTCTCCGATCAAATGACCACTCAAAAAATTAGCCTAGTTTATTTTAAAATGATTTTTTAGGCACTGAAAAATACCAAAAATAAATATCCCTCCCCTAGATTAATTATATCCCATCATAGCTCGCTCATCCAATAAAAAAATAGAAATAAGATTTCTAGAAATTAGAAAATTATTTTTGAATTATGGGAAAATAGAAATATTCAACATTTTCCCGAATATTTGGTTAAAATTGAAGGTCGTTGAAGGCGGTTGGTTAGTAAATTCAGATCTGTAATGACAGTTAGTTCTTGTGCTCAAACCCAAGCAAGGGCGGTGACTAGTTGTAGAAAATCTCAACGTGGGCCAAGCCCGCTCACCTTTGTCGAGTCCCAATAGCACAACTAGTTGAGAAAGGGTTTCGTTAGCAAAGTGGATTGTGTTCAAACCTCATCGGGCTGCTAAGAACATGATCTGGGAGGAGACATCTTACTTACAAAACAAAAATGGTTAAAATTTCAAAAAACACAACAAAATAATGCAGAGTCAATGCACTTTGATCGTGAGGCAAATGTTATAGTCCCTAGTGAGGCCAGGACTGATAATATGTTGTGTTGAGAGAGATAACATGGAGAGCTTGAGAACTCGAGCACTAACATGATTTAATAAGAAAGTTTATGTGTATTATTTGAAAAATTAATTAGGCGATTTAATTTATTTTTTGGTCAAATGAAGATCTAATATTATATGGTTTATGACTTCTATTGAAAAGATTTTTAAAAAAGAAATCTCTTTGTTTATAATCACCATACGAGGAATATTAGAAATAATGTGAATAACGTTATTTGATATAATAAATTATGTTTATTATTTATCAATATAATATATATAAGAAGATAGTGATTTAATTTCAAATAAAATATTAAAAATATAAAAATCAAAATAATTTTAATTTAGAAATAGATGCAAAACCTTTATTATATATATTATATATATATATATATATATATATATATATATTATATAATTACTTATAAACTTTAAGGCATGTGTAAACTTTACTAAAAATAAATATAAGCATATTCTTTTATTGATTTCAAAGATGTAATCTAGTAGGATGGAGCTCTTTCCACTTACAACAATAAGAATAAGAATGAGAGTTGTTCCCCTTAAAATGAGGAAGATGAATTTCATTTTTTTAAATAAAAATATTTCATTATTTAGATCTAATAAAAAATACATACTTTGGTCTGCCCTGGTCTACCACTAGGGAACCAAACCAATTGTAGAACCTGCGTTGTTTAAGAATCCAGAAATTGAGAATATTTTGAGTGTTTGAAGCAAAAAAATAGTTATCCTGAGGTTTGTATCCTTCTAAAACATCTGTAACATCTAGAGACATAAAACTAAAATCCATAAATGAAAATGACCATATGAAGAGTGTATCCAAAATGTCATCTAGTCTTGCAGGAGTTTGATTCTTCCACAAAAGTCAGTTCTTTGTTACTCCCTAGTGAGAAACCTAGGTTCAGAGGAATACTTAGGTGAGACTCGATGCACAACGACTGATTATCCATTCCTTTCACTGGGAGCTAAAGGTTGTCAAGAATCAACAATATTTCATCTTGGTTTGTGTCTTGTTCTACCATATTTCATCCCAGCAGCATCTTAAGGTGTTAGTATATGTTAATGGTGTACATGTATTGGTTAAACATCCCTTTAGTGTGACGAATATCTGAGTTCCAATCAGAATAATCTCTATCTATATCTAGGTTCAAGAGGCATACTCTCTCTACAAGTGATGTCCCTATCAACATTGGAAACTTCCTCTTGCACCTTCAATGGCATGTTAGCCCTATAGCAACTAGTCAAGGTTTATGCCTGTTACTAGGTGTGAGAGTGTTGCATGTGCCTATAGTATGCTACTCTCTAATGAGCTCATGAAAACTATCTAGGAATTATGACTAATACATTATTATCCATGAATTTATCCTTGATCAGAAAATGGCTTGTAAGCATAGGGGTGATTGGAATAAAAGTTGAGACTAGAGGGGGTGGAATGGTGTAGTCGTGAGATTTGTTCCAAGGACCATCTTTTGGGAGGCTTTTCACACACAAGAAATCAAAATTTACTGAGAATACCTCAATTTTAGGAGAAATTCAGTCTAGGGAGAGGGGAAGCCAACTAATTTGAGGGACCAACTCATGGATAAGGTCAAATAATGGAAGAAGAAAGTAGAAGAAAAAAAAAGTGGGACTTACTTAAAATGGAAACAACAAGAGGGAGTTGACATGAATGCTAGAAGAAAAGATATGTGAAGAATCTTACTACCAAGCCTCCATATCTTGCAAAAATTACAAAATGGTTTCCATTGTTGTAGATTATGTTGCTTGAAGAAAAATCAGAAGCTATTAGCAAGTCCAAACCATTCAAGGCACAACTTGAAAATGAAAAATACTTAAAGATCAAGTGTCTATGATTACAGAGAAGAGGAGAATTCACCTCTAAAGAATTTGAGGAATTCTATCAGGCACATGGGATCATAATATATTACTTAGTTACCAAAACTCCTCAACATAATGGTGTAGTGGAAACAAAGAACATGTTATTTCATGGAATGGAGAGAGCGATGATGGATGAAACCAAAGTGGAAAGCACCTTCTGGGGAGAAGAAGCTCAAGCTATGGTGTATTTATCAAATGGAATTTTTCTGAGACAAAACAATAAAAAAACCCATTACGAGTTATGGGAACGAAGGCCGGCTTCAATTAAGCATCTCTAAGTCTTCGACAACAAATGTTACATAAAAAGGAATGATGACAAACTAGGAAAGTTTGACTCTCAAGCTAATGAGGGTATTTTTCTTGGGTATTCATTCAAAAGAAAAGGATATAAGTGTTATAAGGAGAAATGGAGACGATGGAAAGTATGCATAAAGGGAGTTTGATTATTCATACCCACTGCTAAAGTAGCAATGGTATTTGTAGTATGATATGCGCAAAGGATGTGAGTGGTCAACAATTTTTTTTACAGCAATAGTTGAAAGTGAAATTCCCACAGGGAGAAGAGCCCAATAATTGAAATTGGTTAATGTAGTAGTTGAATAGATGTTAGGGGGAGTTTTTCTAGGTGATGATGTTTCCATCAATGAAATAGAAAATGTTAGGTAATGTTTCCATCAATTCCAAAGGGGGAGATTTTTTATAAGATTACAAGATAGTTTCCATTGATGTCAAGTCTAGTCATTGATGTCAAGGACTAAAATTTAGGGGGAGTTTGTAGTAACTAATTTGTTTTTGGTAGTGGTTACAAACTTATGGATGTATTATTTAATGACCTATCTTTGCAGTAATTTTTTTCACAACTGAGAAGCTCAAATGTTCTTGTAAAGCATGTATATGGATAGTCTTATTTGAGACCTTTCTAATGGTATATGTCACTTCATATAAATCCTAGGGGATTATAAGTTATCTATTTTTTATTTTTTTCATGGTTCCATGGTGCATGGTTCCACTATGTCCTTCCAATGTAGAATTATAATGGAGGGGAAGAACATGAGGGGCTCAACATATGATATGGTAGCTAGTTGGCAGGACATGTCAACACAATGGTGATGTGACATGATATGGTAGGTGACACTTGGAATGATGACATCATTGTGGAAATTTTAAGCCGAAGCATTTCATGGAGACTTGGCACGATTAAAAGAAGGCTCTAGGCAGGAATTGTTTTGTCAGTGGGCAAATAATTTCCTATACCACCTCAGAGGTTTAAGACCAATGTTTCACGCAAACTTGGTGGAATGGTGCGACTAACAAAGAGCGCAAATAAAAATATTTCTAGCACAAGAATTATGGTTAATGATGTAAATTCACATCTAGCACCTTTTTTGAATAACAGACAAAAAAAAGAAAAACACCAGATATCGAATTCTCCTTCATACCAGTTGTTGTGGTAGACAGGTGGAAGTGATGTCGCAGAGAGATGACGAGGAACACTAATGAAGAGATTGTTGGGAATAATACTGAGAGGGGGGTTGAATCAGTATTAGTCAAGTCAATAATATTTTTCTTTTCATACTCAATTTATATACGCTACTTCAATGAAGGTAAGTCGCTTGTACATGCAAATGTGTATAAGGAAACAAGCGTATATCTAGAAAACTAATGATTCAGTTAATTCATCATATGTTGATCTTTAATTTGTGCATCAGTGCTTTATTAAATAGTAAACAGTAACCATGTGTAGTTAATAACAAATTGAACCATCACACATAAGCAACACACATGAACACCAAGATTTAAGGTGGAAACCCAATGTGGGTGAAAACCACCTGTTGCTGTCATCTTTGTCTTCATTTAATAATAAGAAAATCTATTTACAACATTGTACTGGTGCAGACTCATACCAGTATGTAGGCTTCTACCTGCAGAAAGTTACTACCTTCTCTCGTTCTCCATCTTCTACTGGAAGGGAGCTACAACCCCCTAGCTTTTGTACTAGCTAATATGTTTACTAGTATGCAGGCACTGACCTACAAAAGGCTGCAACCTTCTCTCTTCCTCCAGGGACTACGTTTCATAAATTTTTGGATTGGATGCTCCTGGTTTACAACAATACACATGAAGGCCTCATTTCATCTAATTTTCATATTGGACCCATCAACAACATTGAAGCTCAAAATCAATCCCCACTGCAATACAACTATCAAATACATCTGCATCAACCAATCACTAAAACTCAAACATCACTCTCTGAATCAACCACACCTGAATCAATCACTAACAACCTCTGAACCTTTGTCATAACTGAATCAATCATTCATTCATACTTAATCAACTTCAACAAATCAACTGGAACAGAGAGATCACTGTAATTAGTACACAGAACTGAACCTAGAACACTGCATCATTATTCAGAACCAGTTGTAACCTCAAAACCATGCAGCAGAGTGTATACGCAACTTGGAAGAGCCTAACTAGCGTGTATACACAACTTCCTCAAAGCGAACCAGCGTATAGATCTGCAAATATTTACTTGTAACTTTGTTGCACTTCCTAACTTTAGACATAACCAGATCATCACATATAAAGGATAATACATGTGTTAGCAATCAGATCTAGCCCATCAAATCACATAATGATAAGTCATTATGATCCTGATCCATTATTAGATCTCATCCATCATCACTGAAGCAAATCACAATCAATCAATCTGAACACTGTTACCAGAATGCAGTCACTAGAACATAAAGCAAAACCCAGAACTCGACATCAACAACCGAAACCAATTGTAACTTCAAACATCATAGTTCATAAGGTATATGCTACTTCGATGTGTCAAACCAGCGTGTATACACGCTTTTACCAAAGCCAACCAGCGTATATATCTGTAAATATTAATTCATAATTTTGCAGCTATTCTAGACTTCAGTCATACCCAGATCATAACATTTACAAAATAACACATGCATCAATATTCAGATCTAGAATAAATATGATCAAACCATATAAAGATAATTCATTTCAAGCCTTAAGATCCTGATCCATCATTAGATATTATCCTCCATTAACCACTAAGGTTCATCCCTGGTTCAGATCAAGCACAACATCATAAGCCAATAACCTGCATACTAGATTTCACACTTCATCAGATATTCAATACTTCCACACCTTGGCCTAATGATATTCTCCTCCTTTTATAGTCTTAGCCCTTACTCAATACCATGGACCAAAACCGCTTAGGACCAATACCTTAGACCAAATACCTAGGGTCAATACCTCGGACTAGATACCTTGGACCAATACCATGGACCAAATACTTCGGACCAAAAACTTAGTTTTCCAAGGTATACGTGCTTTTCCTTTTGTGAAAGTGCGTGTGTATGTATAAGCGACTTGTATACAGTGAACCTGCGTGTATACACAGCTTGGGTCAATGTTGAACTTGTGTATACCTCTCTTTCTTCATTCTGTGAAGACTGAACTGTAATTCTTTGTTGTTGTCATGTTGTACTACGATCTTTCATCTGAGTGAGTTGCCTTCTGAACTGATTCTTGAAACTGCCCTACATTTCATTACATTTGTAAACACCATTGTCATGCATTTTGTCACATATGATATCTCTTCTGTAGATTCATCTAGTTACCACATACAAGTGAGTTGTTCTGCTACAAGTGGGTTGCCATCAAGTACAACACATACATCATAATGCCAAAAAATACATGTGGTAGTGACATGGTAGAGGGATGTTATGCTTCTTAACCTGCAAAGTAATACCGAACAGAGAATATGCGAGAAAAAATACCTAGAACACAGAATATGCGAAGAAAATATACCCAGAACACAGAATAGCAATGATTTTATTACTCATAGAGAAATGTTCACAGGCCTCTTCGAGGGGGCAACCTCCAATAGAGCAGAGCTCGATTACAAAACAAGACACGATACTCCTCGCAGGGAGTCTCTATCCTTTATATATGACTCATACATGCAATACCACGGGCCAATACCGTGGATTTTATTAATACCGTCTATCTAATACTACCGCCCATTTACCCTCTATCTAATACTACCGCCCATTTGCAACTATTTATGGTCCCGTCATTAATTGCAGGTTAACCACTTACAATTATTAATATGGGCTTTATTGACTCTTGACTATGATGTGATCCCATGACATAAATAAGGGGGTTAGGTTGGGACCCTAACATGCCCTCCCCCTTAAGACTAGCCTTTTCCTCAAGGCTGAAGCTGCGGAAACTGCTGAAGAATAGTGGTTGGTTCCCAAGTTCAATCTTCCGGAGAGGTGTCTTTCCATTTGACGAGGACCTCCTTAATCATGCGGCCGCACAGGTGCTTGTCTCGTGTGTCGAGAACTTGTTCCGGTTGAAGCCAGATTGACCCTTCCTTGTCCAATTCAGGTAGACTGGTTTGAACTCGACAATTGTTCCCAATCACTTTCTTGAGGCACGATACATGGAAAACTGGGTGGATTTTTGCTTTAGGTGGCAAAGCCAACTTGTAAGCCACTTCTCCAATGCGCTGAAGTACTTGGTATGGTCCATAGAATTTTGGAGAGAGCTTTTGACAACCGTTGTCTTTGAGTGAGGTTTGCTTATATGTTTGCAGCCTCAAAAAGACCTAATCCCCTTCTTGAAACTGGCGTTCTAAGCGATGTTGGTCAGCCTGTTGCTTCATACGGTTCTGAGCTTGATGAAGATTCTCACGCAGATGGGCAAGCATGGTTGCGCGGTGTTGTAGGAGTTGATCCACGGCTTGTACTTTGGAGCACCCCGTGGGATAAGAAGTAGGGGAAGGTGGAAGTTTTCCATAGACTGCTTCATAGGGAGTCATTTTGGTGGTGGCATGATAGTTGGTGTTATACCACCATTCCGCCAGAGGTAACCACTGTACCCAAATGTGTTGCTTTTCTGAAGTGAAACACCTAAGGTAGGTTTCTAGACATTTGTTGACGGCTTCGATTTGACCATCTGTTTGCGGATGATATGAAGTACTAAGTTTGAGTTGAGTGCATTGTATTCTGAAGAGCTCCTGCCAAAAATGACTGGTGAAGATTGGGTCGCGGTCGGACATAATAGAAGTGGGCATGCCATGCAATTTGAAGATCTGATCCATGAAAGTTTGGGCAACAAAAGTTGGTGTAAATGGTTGGGGTAGGGCGCAGAAATGAGCATACTTCGATAGTCGG
>APFE030739169.1:3748-31994 GCA_000404065.3 Pinus taeda | reverse complement strand
AGTGGAATAAGAGACCATTTGGATGGAAACTATATAAGATATCATTATGGTTGAAAACTTGAAAGTATACCTCATTTGAAAACGTTAAAATAACAGTAAAATATATAAATGATGTAAATCAACATATTACAGTGTAATATGCCATCATTCTGATGTAAAGTGTATATCATTTGAGATATCATTCTGAGTGAAAGTATACATCATTTGAAAACGTAAAAAGAACAGTAAAGTGAACTTTTCTGAAGTGGGTGACCCCAATCACAATATCCTTTTTATCAACTTTTACTCTTCCTTGTCCAGGTGTACAGAGAAAAAGCTTATTGAATAGACTGCTACATATCAACATAGTATGGTTGAATGAAAGGTCATGATTGTTCTGAATAAATTAAATTTGTTTTCACAGTAAATGAAGATAGGAATAAAGATTATCCACATGGTAACGCTAATTGCAGCAATAGTTTTATCCAGTATGAAGCTTTGCTTTTATTTGAAGAGTCGGAAGACTCGAGTACGAAGTTTTTTTTTTTAATTTGAGTGGTAAGACTCACTTGGAAGGATATTTTTATGCGTCTTAAGGCTATCGACAAAATATTGTATTTTTCCACACGTGTGAATTTCAGAATAATTCACGTTTTGTATGGTGCGACTATAAAGAATGGCATTGAGAAGAGCAACATAAAAGTCAAGCTTACCATAGTTGGAAAGACGTCGAAAAGTAAATAATATTTGTAACATGAACTTTAATTATTCACTTATACGATACGGGATGTGTCATTATGCCCAAGGCAATGTGAGGGAGTGGGTACAATTGCTGTACTCATTATCACTTGGGGTATCACTTGGGGTAGGTGGCTATAGGTATTAATTGAGTTTTTGAGTACATTGGGGTGAATGGCCATAGGTATCAATTGTGTTTATAAGGTTTTATTGTTAATGTGGAGGATGTAAATCTTATTAGTATGTTGCTCTTGCTCTCACTTGTTTGTTGACTTGGATTACTAATTAGGCTTTTTGCTCTTGCTCTTACTTGTTTGTTGACTTGGATTACTAATTAGGCTTTTTTATGGGAGACTCTTGTTTCATCTATATAGACAACTCCACTTTTCATATGTTGTTTCGAGAAGGTTCTGCCCTTACAGTCTTCCACATTCTGGTGGGCACAGTATTAGGATTCATTCACGTGGTTCGGATGACGTGAGGGTCGTCGGATAGAGAATCGACAATGATTTCCCCAAGAGCTTCCACAAGAGGTTTTGAGTCTGTCATAAATCATTTTAATGTTCATCCAGTTGATTCCGATGCATAGGGTCGAACAAGATGTTTGGGGTACATGGAGGAGGGGATGAGTTGCTCGGCAGGCAGAGGCTTGGTTCGTGGCACTTTGTAGAGTTATGGGTTGGGAGAGGTATTGTTATCATTCTAATTATCTCAACTCTCTATATGTTTTGTTTAGGTTTTGTGACCCCCCTTACAACTTTTAATCAACGTTATGGATCCTTGTCTCCTGGAAATTTTTCCAAGTTTCATGGTTTATGCCCACAACCTCAATATTGACTCATGGCATTGTGGTCCCTTTTCTTTTCCTTTGGCTTTGTATTTTGATTATGTGACTTATGATTATGGGTATTCATTTCTTCCTCTCCTCATCGTCTACATTCCTAGCTCTAAGTGTCAACATTATAATTTACTCTTGCAATGTCCTTTCCTCTGCAAAACACTTGTCCTCGAAGAATTTTTTCACTATATGGAGTTTTTGGAGAAGATGGGTCATCATTCGCAAACAACCAATTTAAATTGGGATTTCAATTCTATGTAATATTTGATTATGTATCTATTTCCCTTTATTTTATTGTTTTTGTGTTTTCGAAGTGCTAATCACTTTGATGAACTGGGCACGAGGGTTTCTACAAGTTGGCGATGGGATCCTAGTGACGTTGCACTATAGGTTGAAGCAAGAGCTATGATGTCCCATGTTCCTTTTCCAAATTTTTTCCCCTTCGGCTTGATAGTTAGAGGATAGTCATTCTCCCTATTTGGTCGTTGCATGTGACATCTCAGGTGACCTTAGTTGTCTACATTTCATTCTCCTTCGAAGGTGATGGGTTTTTCTATTGATCATTATTTTCATATGATGCCAGGGAAGGATACCCACCTTGGTACCCCTATGTTACACATTTGTAATTAAATTTTCTCTTGATAATGAAAGATTTTATTCAATTTGAAAGACTCCTTATGGTTATTTATTACTTAGACCACTGTTGGTTCTCCTTTGGAAGTAAATGGAGTAGGGTCAAAACTCATGGCCCTTTGAATCTACCCTAGCAATATGTTTGTTTCTATTGATGATAAAGGAAATGTATGAGTTTTATTGTTATTTCAATTTAAGATAATTGGATACATGGAATTCATGAGATGAAAAATGATTTTTGTTACAGAGCTCTACGTATTATTCAAATTTATGGTTCTCCACATTGTTGAGTGTTAAACCCATATTGGGGTTTTTTGGCCCTTAGAGTTCGATAGAACCGATAATTGGGTTATGTTCTGGAAATCCTCAATTACCAGTTCCCATATTATCTATTTTTTTTTTAATTAGTTAATAAGCAGCTATTCTGAGGCATAAGGCGTAGGTCATGAGTGGACCACGATTTACCGGAATGGCCCTGACTTCTTGTTCGTCAGTATTTGACGCAACATAAATTAATGTGGTATCCTATTGTAATGAAATCCTTGATCCCAAGAATGTATAGTCCCCTTAATGGGTGTTTGCTTAGACCCTTCTCTTTTCCTTTTATTTACTGGGTTGTGTGTTCTAGTCTGGTTCCTATGGTGACCTCCTTTTTTGGTTTGATTTTAATTCTACCCTCGTTATATTTGTTTTCACACTCCCAAGATATCGCCATCTATATTAGCAGGGTACTATGAGTAGCCACAATCTATATGAGTTGTTAACTCCATGAAGCCATAGTTTTATTCTAATGGTTTTACTAGTACTAAGCCTAAACATATACTCCAATGCTATAGGTTATCATTCGACTTTGAGTTTTAGCCCGATGTCCATTCTCCTCCATCAAGTGTAGAGAGTCATTCAATGCTCTTATTTATGATGTGATGGCAACATGTTTTAGGGTCTGATTCAAGGTAAGAGGTAGAGGATGTTTGGGTTTTATGATTCTTCAAGGCTCTCCTTTCCTTGTGGTTCTTTGGTATAATTTCTTGGCACATGGAAAGGATCCACTTGACCAACATATATATTGGTAATACCCTCCTTGCGTTGTTCCTAGGAAGATATATTCATGTACATACATACATATTGGATGACCTGAACAATTTTTTATTTTACCTCTAGAGAACTCATGACTTATATCCAATCTATGAATGAAATTTATTTATATTCAAGGATAGTTCCTAGTAATTTGAATAATTTAACATATAAGATTGATATTCCAACACTAAAATCCTTAACAGACTATTTAACCAAATATTAGTATAGTAAATCAAATAATTTAACATGTAAAACTAAAATATTCATATTCCAATAGTGACATCCTTAATAAACTATTGAATCAAATATTAGTATAACATCAACGGAAATAATTTGTATTAATTAGTAGTTATACATACAACACATGCATAAAAAATTAAATGAACTGACAAACAGATGTGCGATACAAATTGATAAGGGAAATCCCACTCATTTGTAGTTGATCAGTAAGCTAATATCTCTTTACTGAGACAACGCCAAGCCTGGATTATGATTTTGTAGAAGTGACCCCTTGTTCCTACCTCTGATTAACCCACAAATTTAACTTTTGATAATAGATGGTGGAAATTTAGGTACAGTCTAAGCGTAACACATTCACTTGTGCTCCCACAGATATAGACTCCTTTCTTTCCTCAGGTAATTTTGCACTTAGCATTGACCGCTTGTAGCCTCATAGCGTGCCAAAAACCTCACATTAGATGTCCCACCTTCATCTTTTGTTGCAACTCTCCCAAATTCATATACCAAACTTGAACACATATGTGCTTATTTACACTCGACTAAGCCAAATTCAACAAAATTGCTTGATTGGCCTACAATATCGCTATCCCCTGTAAACGAATTCACCATTGAAGTCCTTTTTTCCATGTCACTCCTCACACTATTCCCTAAAGGCGTTGCCATGATTGCACACCAAGAATTACAAAAGTTGAAATGCATGAATATTCTTTGCATTTAATGCACTACTATGATGATTGATTTGGCCAACATCCAAGATTAATGCACCAGACTTATTTCACCATAAGGCCATATACCCTCCCTATAACATGGCCCTTAAAATCTATTATTTGTCCATCATCTAAATTTTGTATTTTAGGGAATAAAATATTTTGGATTTGCATTTGTCATTCATAATTTGTCATTAATCAAGTGGAATCAATTCTACAAAATTAGAATCCAAACTCATTAACATGAATCATCAACTTGTATTTGTTTATTTATTTTATTGAAATCAACTATCTACAATATTTATTACAATGTTTGTTGTCTTTCGGTTGCCTTAATTCAAATAATAATTTACAATAATTTAAAGAAAATGATAAATATTTTTGGGGCATTACATTCATCTCCCCCAATATTCAACACCATCCTCAATGTTTGTTTTAGACTTTGGATCATGGAACAGAGACAAATACTCTTCCCTAAGTGCATCCTCAATCTCTGTATTGTGGGTGGGACATAGTGCAATACTTATCTTGGAGTCTCAACCAACCTTTTTTGTTTTCTATAATATTATTTTATGACACCCATCAAATTGAGGGCTTGAAAAATTATATAGCCATCATCTTTCTGATTTTATAATGGGAAATATTTGACTTTGAAATAAAGAAAATACTGATATAAAATTTAACCCTCGATCAATTCAATTTCTCTAAACAGATAGTGAAATGAGTTTTTTTCTTCTATGTGGCTCACTCTCCTCAGAGATTGGAGATAGCTACATATATTTGTACCTAGCATATTTTACCTAAAAAAATCACTTGTGTTTTTTATTTAAAAATGTGGTTCACGTCCCCAAAGATTGCTACGTCCACGAAATATTTGTAGGTAGATCTAGCTCAAAGGATCACTTTTGTTGGCTCAACCACAAAGACTAACATCTAGAGTGTCTATAAATTGAACCTGTGACCTCGTGATGGCTAAGTCCATGAAACATTTGTACTAGGCAGATCTACTCCAAAGGGTCACTTATGTTTTCTTTAAATGTGGTTTGCCATCCCTAAATATTGCTACGTCCATGAAATATTTGTACTAGGTAGATCTAGCTAAAAGGATAACTTTAGTTGGCTCAACCACAAAACCTAACCTCAAGAGTGTTGAGAGAATTGAACCCGTGACCTCTCGATGGCTAAGTCCATGAAATATTTGTACTTGGCAGATCCACACCAAAGGGTCACTTATGTTTCTTTTTCTTTTTTGAATGTGGTTCACCTTCCCCAAAGATTGCTAAGTCCATGAAATATTAGTACTAGGTAGATGTAGCTAAAAGGATAAATTTTGTTGGCTCAACCACAAAGCTTAACCTCAAGAGTGTCTAGAGAATTGAACCTGTGACCTCTCAATGTCTAAGTCCATGAAATATTTGTACTAGGCAGGTCTACCCCAAATGGCCACTTGTGTTTTTTTCCTATATGGTTCATTATCATTGGCTACTACTTCCACAAAGTCTTTATACCAAGCAGAGCTATCTCCCTGCGAGCTCAACCATGAGTTTGACCGGTCTAAAAAAATTGCAGAATGGAACCATTCAGCTCTCAATAGTAAAAATTCTATTAAAAAAAAACTAGACGAACCAAACTAACCCTCTCCAACTTAACATTTTGAAAATTTATTGATTTCATTTTATAAAAAAGTTACTATTTCATATTGTGACAATAGATAAGAGAAAAGTGGTTCGTTTATGGAAATCATGATGCTTGTGGGCATAGAAAAGTTGCGATCGATCTCTCTTACCCATATCCCTTTATGTGTATATAGAAAAGTGGGTTCGTTTATGGAAGTCATCTCCCCAAATACACTAATGTTATATACCAGAGTATAATGGTAGCATTGCTGGGTAATTTATGCTAATTATGGATTCAGGTAAGGTTCGATCCTCCCTATCGCTCAAATTGTAGTCTTGTAATCATTCCCTTATGAAGACAACAATCTGTGACCTTTGGAATTGACCAAAATCTGTAAAGCAAAATGGGAATTTCCATGTGAATTTTCCATGAAATATGTAGACGTAGACACGTAACGAGCGAAGATGCGAAACAACTACTTCTGTGATTTGCCGACAACCATGATTTATTTAGGTATCTGTAGAGAATAGGTAAAAATGCATCACACCATTAAATTTTACAATTTGTTGGGAAGCATGAATTGCTTAGATTTATGTGAACGGATCTGAACATTACTGTGGGCAGCCTGCAGAGTGGACAAGTTGGTAAAGAGACATCAAAAAGCTATGCGGCATCCTGCACAATAGTCTTGTCTGCATGGGGTTAGGTAAATTTTCAGGATCATGGATTCGGTTTAGTTGGGAGTGTGAACGACACGTCACCGCCCTTAGCTGGATTGTGGACGGATGGTCGAGATATCAGATTTGAAGGTGTCATTGATTAGTTCAATAAGTAATTGAAGATAGCGTTTCAAGTCAAATCAATGCATTTTTCTCTTACCGTTTTCAGAGTAGTAGACATGAAGTAGTTGTGGCAGGGAGCTTCTGAATCCGGACCCAAGAATTCCAGCTTGTGACTTTGATCAGAGTTTTTGGTGGCGAATATGTCGCTATGACCTAGGCAGTAGAGATTGGAGAGAAATCAGCCATGTGATAATATCTGCTCTACAAACATCAATATTCGTATAAAAATTATACCACATAGTACGTAACCATGTCACTAGCCAGCTGTATATATCACAGAAATATTTACAGTTCAGCATCAGTGACTTCTCGAGTGAAGATAAGAACAACATAGATGTTATCTTATTGAAGATAAGAACAATGGAAATATTATCTAGTGAATAAAACTGAACACAGTTTGTACGCAATATTATAAAGCATTACCAACACATCTTATCAAATCTCGACGGAATTAGTTTATAGATTGGTATTTTTTTAAGAGAAATCTTTTTAAAAGGACGGAGGAGTAATAAAATTATTTTAGAATATTGAAATGATTGGCATTTCATATTTATTTATTTAATTTTAGATAGATTTTGTTATTATTGATTGGTGTTTAAAAAAGCATTATTTTTGCTTATATTTATATTAATAATTATTCATGAATAATTATAAATTATAAACTATTTTAAAAATATATATATATTTTTGGTTAATATATATAGTAATCAACTTAGATATAATTATATAAAAAGCAAAAAAAAATAATTAACCAAAGTAAAAAAATTGTTATAGGATTATTATCTAAAAATAAATGAAAAAGATTAAAACTTATCGAAATAATTACTTTATTTAAAATGTTAATATTTCTCTTTCTCATTTGTTTATTGAATTTTTCTTCTTATAATATTTTATTAAAGATGACCTAACTCTTCATGCAAATTAAGATCATATATTCTAACCAAAAAATTATTTAATCCTTATTCAATATATTTCAACAATGATCTAAATATTAACTTATCCTTGATCTTGAATCATAAATCATCTTCAAAATAAAATTTTAATATCCACTTAATCTTCATCGTTGTTGACGAAGTGAATCAACCACTTTCCAAAATCTCATTAAGGAAATTCATATAGGTCGTTAAACTAATTACAACTCATTACCCCATAAGCTCTTAAGTGCATTCGCTTACTTTTGCATTTGATCCTTTGTAAACAGTATAGTATCCATTATTAAATGGTTTCATTCCTAAGTGTTTAATTAAATCAACCAGCTTAAAAAAATAGATTATTTCTTTTAAAATTAATGGCGTCATATTTAACAATTGTCTCTCGTTAGAATTAAAGCAATTTTTCTTTTAATGTGGTCTAGAACATGCCTTTTAATAATAACTACACAGTGAACTTGATATGTATTGTAACCTGCCTTTTAATAATAACTACACAGTGAACTTGATATGTATTGTAACCTTAATGTGGTCTGGAACATGCTTGATATGTATTGTAACCTTGATTTCAATATAGGTGTATATAGAAATGTTAGTTAGATTAATATTGATATAAGTTTAAATAGGGGTTTATCAAACAACTCGTCATTTTTTTTAAGCATTGTGGTATAGAACAGGCCTTTTAATAATAACTACACAGTGAACTTGATATGTATTGTAACCTTGATTTCAATATAGGTGTATATAGAAATGTTAGTTAGCTTAATATTGATATAAGTTTAAATAGGGGTTTATCAAACAACTCGTCATTTTTTTTAAGCATTATATTCTTTCCTTTGGGTTCTTTGTAAAATATTTTTTAGAATCTTTTCTAGATTAGTGGAATTACGGCTGAACATTATGCATTTTGAGTATTTTATCTTTTTCATATTAATTTAAAAGTTTTAGGTCTTTATTATCATTTTATTTTTTAAATTAAAATTTGCAATAATTTTGAGAGCTTTGATTAATTGTGTTTTAATTAAGTGTAAAAGATTGCTTTTAAAAAGTATTGGTTTATTAACATACCAAAACGGATATATAAAGGTGAACACACTACAAGATCATTAAAATGTTAACATTTTTCTAGTACAAATTTTTGTTACACATTTTTTTTAAATTGAATTCTATTAGTGAAATTTAAACAAATTAATAATCTTATTCTTGAAAACTCCAATAAATGAATTCTTAGTTATCCAAGTCAATAAGGGTACTTAATGTGTCAATAATTATTGATGTAGGAGCATCCAGACTTAGCCAATAATGTGATTGTATGTTCACATGTTGTGGCTAAGATGACATGAATCTCATTAACTTGAGTGGTCAAAATTAGTTTTAGTAGAGAGGGTTGCATCTCCAAATTTATCTTTACTTTAATTATTTTAATAATCAGATCATTGTATTATTTTTAGACTAAGAGATAATTTGTTAGTATAGGTGTGTCTCAGAGCTTGGAAATAGGGATTTGATTATTAGATTGATAAAAATAGGGATCGAGTTGTCAATGCAGTTAGGATAGGATTTGATTCAAAAAAAGCAAAAAGAATGTAATGGTAGAAGATTAGAGAGATCGACAATAGAGTGAGTAAGTGTGAGGTGTGTGAGAAATAGGGTTTGAGATTGACCGAGGTCAGAAAATTTTTGTAATAGAGCCAAGAGGGCCAAGACTCTGTAATTTCTAGTTTGTTGAATAATTGATTGAAGTGTGGTATGGACGCATTTTTTTGGTGCATAAATTCATTTGTATCTGTGTATCGACATTCTGGAGTTAATTGAGTATTTTTCTCTGTTTAAACAATTTATTTATATATCACAGTCGATTAGTGTTAAGGGTTAATATTGTACTTAAGTGCTAGACCTTTCCTTAAAGCACCTTTCTTAAAATATGAATTAAGCACATGGGTTGTATTTGATAAGTGGGAAGCAGTACCTCACGTGCCCAAAAGGTAGTAAATGGTATTTGGGAATTTCACACGATTAACCTTAATCGTCGACACGTAGCATGAGAAAACCACTTTTTCTCCGCACCCTTGACCTCATAACGTTTTTGCAAGAATCGATGCAAGATTGAATGGGTCACATCGATAGTGGAGATCGTCCAAGTAAGTTGATAAGCGGATGACATGATATCTGCTAGATCTGGAGAAGTAAGATCAATAGCTTGAATTGAAGCACTCGATAAAAGGGAAAGTCAAAGAAGGACCTATGGTGATTGGTGAGGTAAGCAGGACCCTCAAGGGGGAAATTCCACATACAGAATCTATTTGCATGCAAAGAATTGGTTACAAAGTTCACCAGTAATTTAACTCTAGCCTACCAATCCATTTCGTCAACCTCGTGTGTCATTTTTGTTATCAAAGCCTAGAGATTAAGTTTCGCTACAACAAACATGCCACCAAGGAGAGGAGCTAGCATAGGCCGAGGGAGACCTCTAGCAAATGTAGTTCTGTTGGATGAGATCTGTAGTCTACGTACAAGGATGGAGATAATAGAGACTGCTAAGAGGAGAGCACCTGATGAAGTAGGTGTCAGTGCTGCAGAAGAATCTTCTGAGTAAGAAGAAGATGATGAAAGTGAAGCTGCCAAAGTTATCAAGATATTGGCCAAAGTAAATGGAAGACAAAAGATGGAAATACCTTTGTATGATGGGAATCTCAATGTAGAGGATTTGATGGACTAGATCAGTTCATTAAACAAGTATTTCGACTACGAGGAGGTTGATGATAAAAACAAGGTGAAATTTGCAGTTACCAGATTGAAGGCTCATGCAGCTATCTGGTGGGATGAATTATAAACATCCAGAGCAAGAAAAGGGAAGTCCAAGATCAGACAATGGGATAAAATGGTGAGTAGATTGAAAGCTATATTTATGCCAAAATATTATTAGTTAAATCTTTTTAGACAGTTACAAAACATGAGGCAGAAAGTTATGATTGTCAAAGAATATAGATAAGAGTTGTATAAGCTGAGCATTAGAGTAGGACATGCAAAGGATGATTAAGAGAAGGTAGTTAGGTATATCAATGGCTTGTGATACAACATACATGATGAAATCCGCTTGCTCAGTCTGAAGACAGTTTAAGATTCCTATCAAGTAGCTTTGAATGTAGAAGAGAAGATGTTGAGGAAACAAAATCAAAGTAATAGAGGGAAGAGTTCAACCAACGGTAGAGGAACTACTAGACCAACATTTCAGCTCACCATTAGAGTGAAGCATGAAGTTAAAGTAGTAGACCACCATCGAGAGGAAACTTTAGTAGAGGAAGATTTGCACTTAGAGGAAGAGGCTAAGGAAGAGAAATTTGGTGTTATAAAAGTGGAGAATGGGGACATGGATCATAGGACTATCCTGATAATAAAGTAGCAAATCAGAGGAATGTGAATGTGGCTAATGCAAAGCAAGAAAAACCTCAAATTGCAAACAAGGAAGAATCACCTGAAGTAGATGAATCCTTGTTGTTGAAAAGGGTATTGCTTAAGGCAGAGAAAGGGATAGGAGAACCAACTCAGAGAAAGAGTTTATTCAGAACTACATGCAAGTCCAAACGAAAATTCTTTAAAGTGATAATTGATAGTGGAAGCACTGATAACCTTGTTTCTACAAAAATGGTAGACAAGTTAGAATTAGTGAAAACAATACACCCTACTCCTTACAAAGTGTCATGGCCACAAAAAGACATCAACTTATTGTGACATAACAATTAAAGGTAGAGATACAGATTGGCACTTATAAGGATGTGATATTGTGTGATGTAATGGCAATGGATGTATGTCATGTGTTGCTGGGAAGACCTTGGCAATTTGATCGGAAAGCTATTCATGATGGGAGAAGAAATACTTACACTCTGGAGAAGGATGGAAATAAACACACACTATTTCCATTGAAGGATGAAGCAGGAAAAGAAGTGCCTGGAAACAGTGTTATGATGATGAATGGGAAATAATTGTTGCAAGAAGTCAAGAAGGATGAACAGATGCATTTTTTTGTCATAAGGAGACCTAGGGTAATTTTAAATTCTACAAACTTAGACTATTTACTTGAAGAAATCAAAACTTTGTTGAATGATTGTGTTGATATTATTGTGGATGAGCTGCCAAATGCATTGCTGTCAATTAGGAGTATTATCCATCATATTGATATAATACCTGGAGCATGTTTACCAAATAAAGTAGCATACAGGTTAACTCCTTAAGAAAATGTAGAATTTGGAATACAAGTACAAGAACTGATGGATAAGGGATTAATCAGAGAGAGCCTTATACCTTCTGTTGTACCAACAATACTAAGTCCAAAGAAAGGTGGTGAGTGGCATATGTGTATAGATTCTGGAGCCATAAACAACATTAATATCAAGTATAGATTTCTTTTACCATGCATGGATGATTTGATGGATTTTTTAAGTGGGTCAAAGTATTTTTATAAAATAGATCAGAAGAGTGGATATCACAAATAAGGATTAGAGAAGGAGATGAATGGAAGACTACATTTAAAACAAATAGTGGGTTGTATGAATGGTTAGTGATGCCTTTTGGACTCACTAATTCACCTACCACATTCATGAGGTTGATGAATGTAGTCTTGAAGGAATATGTAGGAAAGTTTGTAATTGTTTATCTTGATGATATTCTAGTTTTCAATAGAAGCAAAGAAGAACATCTGGAGCATCTTCAGTTGGTTTTAAGAACTCTGTAGAAGCAAAGAAGAACATCTGGAGCATCTTAAGTTGGTTTTAATAACATTTGGAGCATCTTGCAAGTTTTTATAGAAAATTTATCAAGTTTTAGTCAAATTTATGCACCAATTATTGAAAAAGGAAAGAGACTAATTAACCATTCAAGTGTACAGAAGCATCAGACCAAAATTTTAAGTTGTTGAAGAAGAAAATTGTATAGAAACCAGTTTTAGCTTTACTTTATTTTGGGAAAGTTTTCCAAGTTGAAACTGATGCTAGTGGAGTTGCAATTGGAGCAGTTTTGAGTCATGAATAGAGACCAATAGCCTACTTTAGTGAGAAACTAAATGAAGCTAAGAAGAAGTATTCTTCTTATGATAAATAATTTTATGCTATTATGCAAGCTTTAAAACAATGGAGACATTATTTACTGCCAAAGGAGTTTGTATTGTATTCTCACAATCATGCATTACAGTTCATAAACAACCAACCAAAATTGAACCGAAAACATGCCAAGTGGGTAGATTTTTTATAGAGTTTTACTTTTGTGATAAAACACACAAGTGGTAAGTTGAACAAAGTTGTTGATACTTTGAGCAGAGTAAATTTCATTGTATAAGAATTAAAAGTTGGCGTTGTAGGATTTGAAGAAATGGTTGAAATGTATCAAGGTGATGCAGAATTTAAAGATATTTATGCAACTGTACAAAACCCAGTTGTTCATAATAGAAGCCACTGGTTAGATTATCTTATCCAAGGAGGTTTATTGTTTAAAAGTAAAAAATTTTGCATTCCCAAATGTTTTATGAGGGAAAACATAATCAAGGAGAAACATAGTGTAGGATTATCTGGTCACTTTGGACAAGACAAAACCTTTGCTCAAGAAAATGCTTTTTACTATTGGCCAAAGATGCAAACTGATGTGAAGAAAATTTTTGAGAAGTGTATAATTTGTCAGCATGTTAAGGGAAGAAGCCAAAATGTAGGATTGTACCAGCCATTGTGAATAACAAATCGAGCATGGGATGAAAATAGTATGGATTCTGTTTTGGGGTTACCTAGAACTCAAAAAGGGAATGATTCCATTTATTTTGTGGTAGATATATTTTCTAAAATGGCACATTTCATTCCATGTAAAAAGACTAGTGATGCTACACATATTGCTAATCTATCTTCTTCAGAAGTTGTAAGGTTATATGGACTGCCTATAAGTATTGTGTCTTTAGGGATACAAAGTTTGTTGGGCACTTTTGGAGAACTCTTTGGAAGAAAATAGGTGTCAACCTTAGTTTTAGTTCAGCATACCATCCTCAAATAGATGGAGAGATCAAAGTAGTAAACCAAAGCTTGGGAAACATATTGAGAAGTTTAGTGTATAACAATCCTAAGCAATGGGATTTAGCACTTTCTAAAGCCGAGTTTTCTTATAATGACACTACAAACGGAAGTACTAGGATGAATCCATTTCAGATTGTTTTTGGAATGAATCCAAGAGGTATGTATGAGCTTAGAAAGTTGGGTAAACAAGAGACAAGAAATGGAAAAGCTGAAGAGTTTGCAGAGCAGATGTAGAGACTACAAGAAGATGTTAAGGATAGATTACAGGAAAGTAGTGGAAAATACAAATAGAGAGTTGATATGAGGAGGAATGAAAATGAATTCCAAGTGGGAGACTTAGTGATGGTATACTTGAGAAAAGAAAGATTTCCTATTGGGACTTACAATAAAGTGAAGATGAAGAAGATAGGACCATGTAGAATTGTGAGTAAGTTTTCAACAAATGCTTATGAAATTGAATTGCCAGAAGGGATTGGAATATCACCTATCTTCAATGTTGCAGATTTGTATCCATATAAGGAGACAAAGTCAGAGTTACAAAAGGAACTTGTAGGAGATGAAGTTCAAACTTTAAATTTGGAAGAACAAATGCCAAAGACAATAAAGAAAGAGGTTGAAGCTGTTTTGGAGAAAAGAGTATCCAAAAGAACCAGAGGACAGGTTTATTTTCAGTATCTAGTCAAATGGAAGGGACAACCAGGGGAGGATGCTTGTTGGTTAACAACAACAGAATTACAAAAGCATGGAGAAAATCCTGGAAGTTTGATGAAGAATTATTTTCTTCCCCGAGAGTCTGATGCAGAAGCATCCAGACTTAGTCAACAATATGATTCTGTGTTCACATGTTGAGGTTAACATGAGATGAATTTCATTCACTTGAGTGGTCAAAATCAATTTTAATAGAGAGGGTTGGATCTCTCATATTTATCTTTACTTTAATTATTGTAATAATTAAATCACTGTATTATTTTTCTACTAAGAGATAAGTTGTGGTATAGGTGTTTCTCAAAGCTTGGAAATAGGGATTTGATTGTTAGACTGATAAAAATAGGAATCAAGTTTTCAATGCAGTTAAGATAGGATTTGATTCATAAAAGAAAAAATAATGTAATGACAAGAAATTAGAGAGAAAAATAGAGAGAGTAAGAGAGAGGTGTGAGAGATAGGATTTGACATTGAACAAAGGTCAGAAAACTATTGTAATTAAGCCGAGAGGGACAAGACTTTGTAATTTCCATTTTGTTTAATAATTTATTGAAGTGTTGTGGACGTACTGTTCTGGTGAAAAATTCACTTGTATCTATGTATCGGCATTCTAGACTTAATCGAGTATTTTTCTCTATTTAAAGACTTTATTTATAAATCACAGTCTATTTGTATCTATTCCTTAAAGCGCTTTTCTTAAAATATGAATTAAGCACTTGGGTTGTATTTGATAAGTGGGAAGCGGTATCTCGCACGCCCAAAATGTAGTAAATGGTATTTGGGAATTTCATGTGATCAACCTTAACGAGCGACATGTAGCAAGAGAAAACCACTTTTTTCGCGTGCTCTCAACTTGATAAAATTCGTGCAAGAATCCACGCGAGATTGTGCTACAGTCATTCGATTGGACTGGTCACATCAATAGTGGAGATCGTTTGGGTAGGTTGATGAGTGGACGATGCGATATCTGTTGGATCTGGAGAAGTAAGATCAACCCCATGGATTGAAGCACTCGACAAAAGGGAAAGTCAAAGAAGGACCGACGAAGATTGGTCACTTAAGCGAGACTCTCTGGGGGAAATTCCATGTACATAATATTTTTGCACACAACTGGTTGGTTACAAAGTCAACGAGTAGTCTAATTCAAGACTACCAACCCATTTCATCAACCTCCTATGTCAATTATCAATATTTATTTATATTTGAAATATTTATTCCAAAAATTACGATAGATTTTGAAATAAAAATGATATTTTCAAATTTTAAATGACACATAACTGAAACCAGCGTTTTCAAATTTAAGCTACATTTAATGTTTATTTTGAAAGTTTTATATAAAAAAAAATTAATTCATATCAAACTCAAATTATTGGTTTTCATTTTTCCTATTTCTTAGAGTGTTCAGTTATGAGTTATTAGTTAAAAGTAAGTTATTTTGGACAATTTGTAACTTGATAGTTGACGTGGCAATATTTTAAATTCATGGCACCTCAAAGTAAATTAGAGAGCTAGATAACATGCCAAGGAATATTTATTGAAATTTTTGAGGTTTAAAGTGTTTAAGAACATAATTAGGTCACTTAAAAGACTACACCAATAATGATGATTTCCTTGCTCACATAGTTATATTGATTACTATCTAGGGTTTTAGATTTGAGTTTATGCTTGCATATATATTTTTAATGCATATCTCGAATGTTTCTAATATCCAAAATATGTTCTCCTCTTGGAATCTTTTGAAATAGTTGACCATTAACTATGTTCTTTTCCTATGAAGTAGTAAATGTCTATGTTAGTTATATTCAACAAAGAAATATAAAAAATATTAAAATAAATGCATTGAAATTACAAAAATTTTGTTCAAAGAGGAAAAATAATTTTCATGGTAAATTATTCTATAATATAAAAAAATTATTTTCATGAATTTTTTTTTTTTCACTTTGTTACTAAAGTAAACTAGTGAAAAAAATAAATATATACAATTTTGGTAAATTTCTATTTTCTTTGAAACGTAAAACTTAAAATAAATCTTTCCAAATAAAATTTCTAAAAATTAAAATTTTCTATGAAGGTTATATTTAGATATAGAAAAAAATATTGGGAAAGCTTTAAAGTTATATAGTTCTCTCTTAAAATTCCTAAATAACAAGCACACTGAAATTTACTATAATAATTAGAACAAATTAATATAAAAACAAAATATTAAAAATTTAATAAAATATTTGAATAAAAAAAATTAAACATTAATTATTTTAAAATTTACTAAACTAAATTTTTTACAGATTTAAAAAAAATAAGTGGTAAACAATTATTTTTATTTTAAAATATAAAAGTATAAATTATTACATAACTTTTTATTCACAAATGAAAAAAAAAAACTATTAAATTAAATCTATATCTTTATTATTATTACTCTATTATTATTTTTTTAATATTATTAATTAAATATTTATTATTTATATATATAACTAATAAACTTATTAAAATATAAGCCTAAAGTCTCTGCCTATAAACTGCCTATGACATGCAGGGACTCTACTGATCGATTCGACATTGAATCAATATTAATTTGCATTGACCAATGTATTTAACAAATGTTTTTGCAAAAACAATTGTTTTATCCAAAGTTTAATTTTAGAGGTCTTATTGCAGAGTTACAAAATATGCAATTGGCAAATAGGTTTTATCCAATGTATGGATTTGCTTTAAGATTTGGCTCTGTAAAGCATATCCAAAGTTTTTACTGTTCATGCTGGAGCCCATGAGGTGGGAATGGTCTTTTAGTGTTTATCCAAAGTATGGATTCCCCTTGTGATTTTTATACAAGTCTTAGTACCTTTATCCAAAGTTTTTGATACTCATGCCACTTGCCATATTTGGCACCACCTGTCAGTGTTTCACTTCAATGTTTTACCCCCTGCCAATGTTTCACTTTAGTGGTATGGTAAAAGATAGTCGGCGTAGAAGGCTCAAGTAGAAACTAGGGCCACTCATTCTTTGTCCTCGTTTTGTCGCCGCTTACCTAGAGGAACATGGAGTCTGCAAGTATTCAATTCCAGCCTTTGGACATGCTCTATTGCTGCAATTATCCCCTGCCAATAGCTCCCACCACCTATGATGGAGAACATTGTAGATGCAAATGGAGAAGGCTCGATCAGGTGGAAGAAGACTCAAATGACCCTGCAAATGGAGAATGTTGTGGTGGTTTCGTGGAGCCTTCATATAGGATTATGAATCTCGTCTCTTCCCGCTCAATCTATTCTCTCTCACCTACAATGACCGGTTTGGGGACTGTATATTGCTTCCTTACCCAAGAACGGATCTAATCGATAGTGGAGAAGGATTCTAAATTGTTTATCCCATTCTTTATAATTATCAATGGTCTACCATAATATGCATCGCGAGTAGACGCAAGAGTGAGAACTATGCTAATTCCACTATTGTAAGTTTTGTGCTATTCCTCGAAGAAAAGCCATCTCCAAATCCCACTCAATTTGGATAATAGAAACATAACAGAACAAGAAGAACAGGTAGATGTGTAGGCAGAAAAGGTGAACAAGATTTGTTTATACTATTTCCAGGCATACAAAGTAAACAAGTGATAAGAAAGTAGAGAAATGGCTTACCATGTTATCGGTGGTATACTTGAGTAGTCTAGAGGAAACCGTGGTGCTGAGAATCTGGTAGAAAACACTTCTTAAAAGCATGATGTTCCCTCCTGCCAGTCCACCAAGGGTCTCCCTTAGGTCCCATTTTTAACTTGATTTTCGAAGGTATTCCTCGGGGCCCATTTTAACTTGACATCCTCATAGTCTTAGTTGCCTCCTCTATATTAACAACACTACTTATGCTGTTGCTAACTTTTTATTTTAGGGGAAAATCTGAAGTGGCTTAGCCTAGCCTTCTTGATACCTTGTTGATACACTGTAGCCATTGATATCACCTCTAAAGGGTTTTATTTGTTACAATTGTTACAATTTTTGGGCATGTATTCATTATAACTTTTATTCCTTTGATATCACCTTTAAGGGCCTATAATTGTTACAAATTTTATTCCATTGATATCATGATATAAAACAACAAAATATTTCGGTATCCTGTTTCCTTCAGTTCTTTTGTTCTACTAGCTCATTGTCATAGGTTTTGCATAGTGCTTAGACACATAAACTATTGTCCACGCCTTAAACTAGACTAAATTGCCATACAGGATATTTGTAAAAGTTGTCATAAACATCATGCATATTCTAATTCCAGGTTCACATGTAATTGGAAAGGGAAATGGGACATCTAACATTATATCAGCTTTTCTATTAATATCATGTGTTTTTCAAATAAACAATTTGCGGGCATCCCAACCTCAACCTACATTTCGTATTTGATATTTTCAAGTACTTCTATCCCACACTAATCCATTTGATGGTTGACTTGCATGCTAAACTCAGACACCAAACATAAATAATAAGATGGTTAATGGATATCTAAGGCTTTTATGCCCAAATTGGACTCTGTGATTTTCATCAGATGACTATTTTTGATCCAAGAAATAATGTTTTGGGAGCTACATTTACAATATGTTAAAACTAACTCTCACTAATAGTGGGCCAAATGAATCTGCTTTAATGGGGCATCCATAGTCTAAATTACTTCATACTTAGACATGCATGGCTAGAGTTTCTACATCCTCACAAGAATCAAACTGAAATGCATTAAAAGAAGAAAACTTTAGCATCTTCAAATCATGGCATTATCCCTGAGTCTACAACCATTGTGGCATCAAAATCAATGCTTCAACACCTCAAAGAGCCTGCACCCAGACTAATTGCACAAATGAACTTAAAACATTTGTGGGCTTCTAGATATGGCTCTGTTCAAGCTAATTTCAAGAAACTTTATCATATACATGCAAACTAAGGCCTGATCAAGAATTCCATAAACATACAAGAATAAATTTAAGACACTCGCTGAGCCAAATCACAATGCACGCAGTACACACAATTTCCATGAGCTATTGCTTCGTTGTGTTGTCCATCTTGCAGTTTGAGCTATCACATGCAAGACAAGTTGTAGGGTTGTGGGCCCAAAGAGTTAGACAAATGGTAAATTTGCGGGGCCACACCGTAAAATGTGGTGATTTATTACTACTTTGTATGTGACATCTCTGCATGCACTCCAAGTGTCTTTTGCAAAGGTGCATCTCTACATCCATTATAGGTTTTTCATAGGCTCCAATTGGTTGGGTGGTCATTGTTACGTTTCCTTCAACCGAAAAGGCTCTGCCTATTGAACCCTTGTGCCGCTAGGGTTTTTGCCTCCTTGTTGTAAGTAATGCTCTCTGTAATTTAGCAGCCAAGGGATATTTTATGTATGTTCTTTCTTTCATTTCATTTCATACCACTGCAACTATGGTTCTGAGTCGTGTTTATGTGCTAACTCTTCCAAGGCTATAATAGGTTCAACATTTCACAATGTTTCGTCTCTATGGCTCACTCTATATCAGAATATGCAAGGAAAATTATAGGAAAACATCCATTCACCTCATGTGCCAGGGGTTATCAATGGTCTGGGTAAATTTTTCTACTACCTTGACAATTATCTTGCCTTTGACGAGCTAGCAGTCATGAACGTGAATATTTACCTCAACTCTCTGTTGTGGGAAGGTATTAAATCCAATTACACTAAAATTTCTTCGGTTTTCCTCTTTTGTCTTATTGAGCTTTCACACTTTGTTTATCTTGTGGTTAAAGGTAGACTGATCTAAATTGCTATTTGGTTGCAAAATTCTTCAAAAGGTTTAATTCCTTCATCTTGCTGTGAACCTGCTCAAGCACATTCAGTTGTATTTTAATTCAATGCCTTTCTACAATTGTTCGTTCATGAGAGGATTCTCAGATTTACTATATCTTGACCTATGTACACAATTTCACCCTCAAATGACATTTTCTTATCAAACATTTAGTTCAATGTTACCTAAGATCCATTCTGAAACTGTTCATTCATGGGAAAATTCTTAGAGTTAGTGTAACCTAAACGATGCACACAATTTCTGCCTCAAATGCCTCATGACTAGCCCGTATGTTATTTTATTTATTTATTTTAGAAGCAAATGTAAAGAAATTTAGAATAAAGCCAATTTATAATCTAATTGTATCAAGGAATCCAATTATTTATGCATTTTGCAAATTGTACATGTATGCAGTTTTTTGCCAATTGATAATGAATAAAGCCAATTTATAATCTAATTGTATTAGTGTCACACCTGAATATGGAACACCAAGAATATTGTCATCAAATCTAGAAAAAGACATCAACTGATGAACAAATATTGAGGAAACACTCGACAGAATACCATAGCGTGGGTGAGGGGGAGCGAAACAAGTAGAAAGGGGAAAATAAATTACCTCTAAAAACACTAGAAGAAACAAAGGGTGGAGGCTCGTTGATTTTTCCTGATTCATGATCTGTATGCATCTGCAAAATTATAGATGCCAAGGATTGACAATGAGCGATTCTGCAATTGCCACCAAACACAAAAGGTGGAAATGTGAAAGGCATAGTATCAAAATGGATTACGATTACGAAGGTTAATATTAGCCCCTTATTTCCCTCTCTTCATCGCAGTTGTTCAATTGCTGCCATGGCGGTCACATGCACTCCATGGGAAGGGGGTGAGCATGGCGTGAGTTGGTTGCAGGGTTAATTTTCCCAAGGCAGAATAAGACAAGCGAATTCAAGTGGGTGTATTCAAAGTGTTCAACACACTATTTTCAAAATTCTATGTTAGCCATAGATTGATGAATATGTTTATGCCTTTTTGTATAAATAATTTGACATTGCTTTAATAATGATTTTTTCGGAAGATTAGGCTGAGAGGACAATGTTTTTTCTTGAAGATTACGCTGAGAAGATAGGATTTTTGGTATGTGGAAACTGCACTTTTTATGAGACTTATTGATCCAATATAAACTTCAACTGTTCTGAGGTTCCATATTCAGTATGGATAACTTGGAAAACACTACTTTTCTTTAATGATTTTATACTAGGTAATGAATTATGACTGAATTTGAATATGTTGTGCTAACTTTTGGTATCTTTCCAAACTTTTGTCTTAGCAGCAGTTTTGATCTTAGAGTTGGTTGTTTAACATTGTCCACGTATTCATGAATTATGATTGAATTCTAACATAGTTTGTTCACTTTGGAGATATTTTATTCATGCTTTGATGTTAGAGTATGTTGCTTAAGCCTACTCGTTGCATACAAGAGAATTTGGTTTAAAGTGGAATACCTTTATCAGATCACAAGCTTTTCTATGCATAGAGTATAAAATACCCATTTTTTCATATCATGGAGATCAAATATAAACATAGCCTATGATTTTGGTTTTTGGACGGTTCTGATTAGGCAGATTTTGTTTTAGTGCTAATCTTGTTCTAACGTAAATACCCAGTTGTTCATAGCATGGAGATCAAAATGCTTCCTTCAAAGATATTTTCTTATCAAGCATTCAGTTGTGTTTAAACTCAGTGCCTTTTTCCAATTCTTCATTGGTGAGAGGATTATCAGAGTTACTATATCTTGATCAATGTACACAATTTCAACCTCAAATGCCATTTTCTTATCAAGCATTTAGTTCAATGTTACCTAAGATCCATTCTGGAATTGTTCATTTGTAGGAAATTTATAATCTAATTGTATTAAGGAATCCCATTATTTATGCATTTTGCAAATTGTACATGTATACTATTCTATTGGCGATTAGAATTCTCTAGTAACAACCACACATGAAATTTGAATGAGTTCAAAGAGCTGTAGTTACAGACGAGTTTCTCAACTCGGCAAAAACTACGGCAAAAACTACCGCTATGACAGTGGCATGAAATTTGAATGAGTTCAAAGAGTTGTAGTTACAGGCGAGTTTCTCAACCCGGCAAAAACTACCGCTATGACAGTGGCTTTGTTGTTAATCTCATTTCGAAAAACACGGTTTACCTCATGAAAATGGTATGAGCACTCTTAACTTTTAATCCACCCAAATCTAAGCATCCTAAGTTTGGCATACTAATTTTGGTGCATCTCATTTCGAGAAACACTTAGGTTTCAACTCACCAGTTTACCTCATGAAAATGGTATGAGCATTCTTAACTTTTAAGCAACCCAAATTTAAGCATCCTAAGTATGGCATACTAGTTTTGGTGCAGCGCAATAAATCCAAAAAAGAACTTCATGCATTTTCGTGTTGTATATTACGTTAATATTTTAAAAATAAAATTTTAGATATTTTAATTTAATAATAGTAAAATTAAATAATAAGTTTTAAAGATATTTGAAATTTTTGGTATAAATGATAAACTTTGGATAAGTTGATTATGCAAAATAAAAGTAATGTGATTGTCTTGAATTTATATAGAAATCTTGAAAGTATATTAGATAAAGTATATAAGTATTTTTTAATATTTTTTTAACATATATTATTTTGAAATTAATAATAAAAAATTAATATAGAATATTATAGTTTAACGGTTAATGTTAGAAGTATTTATTTTTCTAAAAGGTTATAATTTCAAATATAGAAAAAGTACAATAGGTTTATTTTTATTTTTAAAAATACTAAGAATCAAAATAATGTTTAAAAAAGTGACTTATTTTACCAATAAGAAAATCTTATTCATTAATTTGATGTTTAACTTAACTCTAATGTTAATTTTGTAAAATGGTTTTATAAAAAAAATTTGAAAAGTATTGATTTAGACAGAAATTTTGAGGGCATGAATGTACCGTAAGTTAATATCTTATTGCAGTTAGAAAAAGGTTTTTACATCCAGCTATGCATACCTTTGTCAATAAAACATTTTAATGAATTATTACTTTGTATAGAAGACATATGTTACATTTTTATGTTCACTTTTATGATTTAAAAAAATATTAATTAATAATAATATTTATTTTTAAGGTCACAGTCAACCCAGACACCAAATTGGTGTATGAGATCCCCTTGTTTATGGGACAAGAGACCCACCTCCATGCACCGATTTGACTGTTAAGTCTACGAAGACATACATACTCTACCCCCTCAGGTTTTAAACCTGTGACCTCTTAGAAGGAAACACATGCTCTTAACCATTAGGCCCACTCAAGTTGTATAAACATATGGCGAAGAAACGAATTACGATCGACTGTCGCGATGGTCTGTGGCTCCTTCTATGGTTTCAAGTCAAACCAATGTAATTGTGTCAGGGTGCTTCTAGAATCAGGACTAATTCCAGCTTGTGACTTTGATCACAATTTTTGGTAGTCCCAGTATGCCGCTATGACTTGCGCAGTCGAGCTTTGAGAAATCAGCTGTGTTAATATCAACTCTAAATACATCAATTTTAGTATGAAAATTGTACCTGCAAAATACATAATCATGTCGGTAGACAGTTGTGTCTATCAGAAAAACATTTACAGTTGACCATCCATAACTTATGGAGCGAAGATAAGCACAATAGAAATATTAGCCAGTCAATCAAATTGAACACAATCTGTACGATTTTAAGCTTACCGACAAACAATCTTTTCAATTACGACAGAAATTGTTCAATATTCGTCAGATTTTAAGCCTCACCGACTAAAAGAAGTTTTTTTTTTCTTTTCTTTCAATAAATGCGTGAAGTCGGGCAGAGTATACAATTTCTATGAGTAGACTAGATAACTATTAACTTTGAAGAAACTCTATAATATCATGTCATCAGAGTGGACAAGTTGGTAAAGAGACATCCAACAGCTACGCCCCAGCGTGCACAACAGTTTTGTCTGCATTGGGTTAGGTTAATTTTTAAGATCATGGACTGTAGATGGATGGTCGAGATATCAGATTTCAAGGTGTTATCGATTAGTGAAAAAATAATTGAAGATAGCGTTTCAAGTCAAATCAATGCATTTTTCTCTTACCGTTTTCATAGTAGACACGAAGTAGTTGTGGCAGGGAGTTTCTGAATCCGGACCCAAGAATTCCAGCTTGTGACTTTGAAGTTTGAACAGAGTTTTTGGTGGTCCGAATATGCCGCTATAACCTAGGCAGTAAAGATTGTAGAGAAATCAGCCATGTGATAATATCTGCTCTACAAATTATACCTGCATAGTAAATAACCATGTCTGTAGCCAGCTGTATACTGTTCATATTGTCACACTAGATAGGAGAGAAGTTGTTCGTTTATGGAAGTCATGACTCCTCTAGGCATAGATAAGTTGTGATCGATCTTTCTGTTTACCCATATCCCTTTATGTGTGCAAAACATATACCTCAAATATACCAATATTATATACCAGAGTAGAATGGCTGCATTTCTGGGTAATTTATGCTAATTATGGATTCAGTTAAGATTCGATCCTCCCTATCGTTCAAAATGTAGTCTCGTAGTCATTCCCTTACGAAGACAACAATCTGTAGAATCTGTGACCTTTGGAATCGACCAAAATTTGTAAAGCAAAATGGGAATTTCCATGTGAATTTTCCATGAAATATGTAACGTAGACACATAACGAGCGAAACATACGTCACAACTTTAACTTCTGTGATTTGCCGGCAACCATGACTTATTTAGGCGTATGTAGAGAATAGCTGAAAATGCATCACACCATTAAATTTTACAATTTGTTGGGAAGTATGACTTGATTAGATTTATGTGAACGGATCTGAACATTACAATGGGTAGCCTGCAGAGTGGACAAATTGCTAAAGAGGCATACAACAGCTACACCGCAGCCTCCACAACAATCTTGTCTACGTGAGGTTAGGTAAATTTTTAAGATCATGGATTCGGTTTCGTTGGGACTGTGAATGACATGTCGCCGCCCTTAGCTGAATTGTGGACGGATGGTCGAGATATCAGATTTGAAGGTGTTATTGATTGGTTGAAAAAATAATTGAAGATAACGTTTCAAGTCAAATCAATACATTTTTCTCTTACCGTTTTCAGAGTAGCAGACACGAAGTAGTTGTGGCAGGGAGCGTCGGAATCCGGACCCAAGAATTCCAGCGTGTGACTTTGATCAGAGTTTCTTTGGTGGTCCAAATATGTCGCTATGATCTAGGCAGTAGAGGTTGGAAAGAAATCGGCCATGTGATAATAGCTGCTCTACAAACATCAGTATTCGTATGAAAATTATACTGCATGGTACATAACCATGTCGGTAGCCAGCTGTATATATCACAGAAAGATTTACAGTTCAGCATCAGTGACTTATCGAGTGAAGATGAGAACAAAATAGATGTTATCTTATTGAAGATAAGAACAATAGAAATATTATCTAGTGAATGAAACTGAACACACTTTGTACGGTTTTAAGCTTACCAACAAACGATCATTTCAATTTCAATTAAGACGGATTGTTTGATATGGTAAGCTTTTAAGCTTTACCGATTCAGACAAGATCTCTTTTCAATAAATGTGTGAAGTTGGGTGTAGTGGAGTAAAAATTTTCGATGAAGAGTGACTATACAGTTTTGATTTTGAAATGATTGGCCTTTCATTCTATTTATTTAGGTTTTAGATAATTTCGTTATTAAGGTTTATTATTATTTGCTTTTAAAAAATTATTATTTTTTTATATATTAATTTAATAATATTAAATAATTAAAACCGGTAAATTATTAAAATAATATATCTTTAGTACAAAAATAAAAAATATAAAAATTTAGATAAAATAAAAAAATTGGATAAAACCTTTAAATTAAAAACAAGAAGAAAAAAATGTTATATATTTAAAAATACATGAAAAGATTAAAACTTATTGTACTTAAAATGTTAATATTTCTATTTCTCATTTCTTTATTGAATTTTCTTTTTATGATATTCTATTACAGGTGGTCCAACCCTTCATGGAAATTAAGATCATATACTCTAACATAAAAATTATTTAATTATTATTCAATATATTTTAATAATTGTTGAGATTTTCTGTTTTAAATAAAATAGGAAAAAATCTGAGTAGGTGACAACAATAGGAATTTGTTGCTAGATTAGCTCCACGTTGTTGGGAGATAGTTAATGCAACCTATATTTGATGTGAGAGGATTTATGAGGCAGTTAGATTCTCCTAGCTATAAAACAGGTATCCATACCGATTGTTTTTGGAGTGTGAGAGTTTGTGAGGAAATTGATTATTTTGTAATCTCCTGTTTGATAATAAAGAATTGTCGATGCCTATGTTTGGTGGACGTAGCCCAGATTGGTTGGGTGAACCACGTTAAACTACTGTGTCATTTGTGATGTGTTTATTTGTTGTGTATATTGTTTTTTCTTGTTGCGCATTGTTAAATTAACAAATGGTATCAGAGCAATGTTGGAGTGCTGATGCGCAGAATTGTTGGTGCGTGATTCCACTGCTGTCCAACAGAACTGCTGCGTGAAGGAGCGCATGATTGCTGCATGGTTGGGGACGATCGCCTACCTGCGATAGTCTATCCAATACCCTGCGTGAGTATATGTGATTGTGTGGAGGTGCTATTGATTGCTGGTGCTGGTGGAGACCTACGTGGAGGTCGTTTACCAAAACTACGTGGAGGTATTTGTTGCTGTGCGTGGAGGTATTGATTTCTGGTGCAATGAATCAGTGTGTATATTGTTTTATATTGCTGCACACCTTGACCTCTAACCGTATTGTGTGCCGGTGTTTGCGTGCTGGAGGTGCGCATTCAGTATTCATTGATTGCCGGAGGCGTGGAGGTGCTGGTGCCAGATGTGTGGAGGTATTGATTGCAGAGGTGCGTATGTGATTGCTGGAGCCGTCGATTGACTGTTGCGTGGTGTATTGGAGCGCAGTTGAGTTCCTGAATCTCATTCCCATTAATCAGAGCCTGCGTGTTAGTGACTGCTGGAGGTGCGTTGATTGGTTGCTGGAGTGCAGTTAATTGCTGGAGGCATGTTGGACTGCTTTCCAACCTGCGTGGAGGTGAGAAGTATTTATTTCAGCTTATTACACTAGGCCACCAACATGTTGGCTTTACAAGAAAACTATTGTATGCAGTTTTTTTTGTGTAGCTATAATCTCTTAGCTACGTGATATGCCTAAAATCGATAGCGTATACCATTCCAAAATGGAACCAACCAAAAACATGGTCTCATAGGCACACTTGTGTAAGGACGCTCCTCTTTCAATCTTACAACAACAAATTCCCAATGGTAAAGATCTAAGATCCATAATTATTTATTGGCCACCATTGTTGATTATATTCACACTGATACACAAGATTTGAAAGAATCCACTGCATCGGTAATAAATACTGGGTCGAGTCACGGATTTGTTGAAGAGCCTACCAGGTTGTGCTGTGCCGATTTTGAGTATCCCTATTTGTGGTGTGCTGTGATATATATTTGTCACAAATTGCAGAATTGGTACAATTTGATACTCAATTTTTATGTATTGTAATTCACACAGAAAATAAGTTTGTTGTTTAAAAAAAAAAAAAAACAAAGGCAGTGTAATATAAGGCATAGGCAGTTTTTTTTTATTAATTGCTGGTATTTAAAAGTTGGATTTTGGAGATTATTGTGTTTTTTGGTTGATATAAGATGGCGAAAACTCAGAGTGCCCGGTTTGAAATTGAGAAGTTTAATGGCAAAAATAACTTCGAGATCTGGAAGGTGAAGATGCATGATCTACTTGTCCAACAAGGCGTGGCAAAGGCGTTGATGGGTAAAACCAAACAACCTTACAACATGACAGATGATGAGTGGGACGAGATGAATGAAAGAGCAGTTAGTGCTATTCGACTATGTCTGGAGAATGATGTCCTGTTTAATATCGTGTCGGAGACAACAACTGCTGGTTTGTGGACGAAACTGGAGAAACTGTACATGACCAAATCCTTAACCAATAGGATTCTCCTGAAGCGACAGTTGTACAGTTTG
>APFE030739164.1:2177-21065 GCA_000404065.3 Pinus taeda | reverse complement strand
ACTGTAACTGTCATAATTTCCATAATCAAAGATTGTTGAAAGCATGGATTGCGAAACAACTTGATGTTTTCTCTTGGCCAAGGAATGATCACGGAATTCCTGTGCTTCTACATGATCCAATAAGTGTTCTTCTCCTCTGTTTTATTTTATGTTTTTACCACCTTTCCGCCTTTCTAAATTGCAGGAAAAAGGAATAGCTTAAGATTTTTTCCCATACACCTTAAGTTCAATTTCTGCGGTTTTTAATGTTTTCTTCAGAAACAGTTATGAGCTTGTATTCTTAAATGATCTGGTTTACGCTGCTTCTTTCACATATGAGTGCATGTCTTAGGAATTCTTAACTGCTCCAGGATCCCACTCATCCACTTCTCCTCTTTGTCAGCATGATGAAATGATTCTCCTTTGCCTTTCATCCCTGATATTCACTCCATAATTTCAGCAGACAGAAAATTGTATCCTGTGTGGCTATCCCGCTCCGTATCCCCTTGTGACCAAGAAAACGCTCGCATGCCTCAATCTGTGACTCCATGCCCAATGGTTCGAAACTTATCACACCTTACCATGCCTTTTCACTCGAGAATCCTACCTTCCTTCCATTCACAATCAACACTCCCTTGAAGTCAGAAAGCTAGCCTAAAATCATCAACTAAGGTTGAATGAAAAGGAGAGATCCCTCTCCAATTACAGGTGGGCTAGAACCTGCAATCAGAAGATTGGTTTGTGATTACCTCGGCCGTATCCCTATTAGGAGCCTAGGGACAACCTGAGTGATAACAGGTCTGATGCAAATGTTTTTCCTAAGTAGACATGGGAGAGAATGGGGAGACTAGCACTGCAATGGTCTCATACTAAATTGAGGATAGCGAATCAGCAAAAGATTATCCCCATAGGAAGATTGTAGGGAGTGACAGTCTATATTGAAGGCGTGAGCACGTTAGCTGATTTTGAAGTGATAGAGATTGACGATGACAGTAATCCCTACCCTAGACTCCTTGGGATCGATTGGGCTATTGACATGAATGGGGTGATCAATTTGAAAGAAAATTTCGCCACGTAGTAGTACCTTTGGACCTTGCAAAAGAACTGTGCTTTACTAAACCAGTCCATGATTATGAAAGTGACGATGATTTGGACCATATTTATAAGATAACAGCACAAGAGCAAGATTGGTTGAATCCAACAACTGATGGATGTATTGCATGGGACTACGAAAGATACTTCACATCATATTCATATGAGGAATTGGAGCACTGGAAGAATCAATTGCACGAATTATCTATGCTACGCGTAATATGATGACTAAATCGTTGCGCTATGTATCATCGAAGGTAATAAGTTTTCCTTATTATGATGTATTAACTAACATTGATAAATTTTTGGATGCATTTAAAAGGGAAGTTCCAGAGAATCATTGCTTCCAAGCCTTGGAATTGGTGCTACGTGCTATGCTTGCAAGATGGTGGGGTATGCATAAAGACAATTTCAATGGATGGCGCAAGTACAGAAGAAATATGAGCGTGTGATTTGGTCGCCCAAAGGTGCAATTGACAGATAAATATGATGGGAGGAGTGATCCACGTAATCACTTAGGAAAATGGACTGATGCTTATGGAGTAGAACCACAATCGGAGTGGGTGCATTTTTTATGTCACAATTTAGATGTAATACCAATGAATTGGTACTTAGAAATAAAGCTCCTCCACAACACGGACGAATGGGATATTTTGATGCAGGGATTCTTAATGACATTCAACTTTGAGGATGGATTCAAGTGAATCAATGAGGCACTGTAGGAGGTAAAAGCAAAACTCTTTAGAATACCCTAGCATCCCTTGGATTTGATTCAACCAGATTGGACCACCCAGTTGTGCCATGCTTTCCAGTGCTACAATGTGACTGTTGAAGAAGAAGAGGAGGATCCAAGGAACATTAACATCCTAAAGGTAGAAGTTCACCACGAAGTTGAGGGGTTGTAGATAGAGAACCCAGATATCACCGCACCATTGAAAATGACACAAGTGAAAATTGGAACAGAAGTAGAGCCGAAGTTTGTGAAGATCGGGGACTACTAGGATGATGCTACGGTGGATAAGGTCGCTAAGTTGCTCTGTGGGTACCAGGATTTGTTCCCTACAAAGTTTTCAGAATTGAAATGGCTAATAGGCGATTTAGGAGTGATGAAGATAACATTGAAACCAGATGTGAAGCCTGTGAGGTAGAGGCCATATCGCCTTAATCCTAAGTACAAGGAAAAGATTCACTTGGAATTGGACAAGATGTTGGCAACATGTATTATTGAACTAGTGGAGGAGTTTGATTGGATAAAGATTGCGCCAGAAGATAGGAGTAATATGACCTTCACAACCGAGTGGGGATGCCTTTAGTATACTGTAATGCCTTTTGGACTAAAGAATGCATCGGTGATCTCTTCACGCGTATTCATTGCAGCATTCGAAGAGTTTATTCACAAGTTTTTGGAGGTATACTTCAATGATTTGACAATGTTTGGACTGGTCAAACTCCATGTAGCTAGTCTACACTTGATGTTAGAAACATGTCGAAGGTATCAGATTGTGCTAAACTTGAAAAAGTGTTTATTTTGCATCCCTTTTGGAATCTTCTTGGGTCATGTAGTGTGTAGATCAAGATTAATGGTGGACCCAACTAAGATCACATTTATAATCAATTTGGAGGTACCAAGAAGTTTTAAACAGCTACACACAACACTGGGTCATACTAGATATTATTGAAAGTTCATGACGAGTTATGCTTAGATCAACGTGCCGATGGAAACATTGTTGAAGAAGGATGCCACATTCTGTTGGAATGAGGAATTTCAGTGAATCCTGGATGTGTTAAAAGAAAAGATGGTCATCACGCCAATCCTAGTCTTCCCGGATTGGAAGAAGGAATTTCATGTGCATGTGGATGTTTTATGTATTGCCCTGGGAGCAGTGCTGACACAAGCTGGTGAAGGAGAACTAGATCACCCAATAGCATTTGTGAGTAGGAAGCTATCTAATGTTGATAATATCTATTCAACGACAGAGTGCGAAGGGTTGGCTATGGTGTACATGCTCCTGAAGTTCAGGAATTACTTGCTAGATGGACACTTTAAGATGTATACATATTAGACCATTTTACATTAAAGTACCTAGTCAACAAGGCTGTGTTTGGGTGGAAAATATGATGATGGATGCTGTTGTTTCAAGAGTATGATTTTGAATTCATTGTGAAGCCAAGGAGATTGAATGCTGGACCAGACCATTTGTTGTGAATTGAAATAGGAGAGGAGCCTACTAATTTAGAGGAAGGACTAGCTAACGCACAGCTCTATGGGTGCGTGTGGTAGACAATCATTTTGCAGACATTGTCCACTTCTTGACTACGCGGATGGCTTCAGAGGGGTACACTAGTCAACAGAAGAAGGAATTAGTGGTGCGCATGGTAGACTTCTCTGTTATTGCAAGTCAATTATATAAGATGGGATTAGATGAGACACTGTGATGTTATGTGCCTGATTTTGAACGGAACAGTATCCTCACTGAAGCTCATGGCGGAGATGCGGGAGGCCATTATGAAGGAAAAGAAATAGCGCAAAATATTTTATGCGCTGGGTTGTGGTGGCCAATATTGCATAAGCATTCGAAAGCATATTGTAGAGCGTGTGATTCATGTCAGAGGATGGGCAGGCCATCACGGAGGGATGAGATGCCTCTGAATCAACAAATACCATTGTAGTCATTTGAAAAGTGGGTAATTGATTTTATAGGGACAATTCAACCTCCAGGAAAGAAGATGGGTGCACGTATATCATCACCACAACTGAGTACTTAACCAGATGGGTGGAAGCACAACTGGTGAAGGATTGTACAGGGGAAACAATAGCGAAGCTCTTATTAGAATATGTGTTGACCAGGTTTGGTTGCCTGGAGATTTTGATGAGTGATCGCAGTACACACTTCCTTAACGAAATGATCAGCACGCTGATGGAAGAGTTCCAAGTTTATCATCAAAAGACCATGCCATACCATCCTCAAGCTAATGGGATGGTGGAAGTGCTTAATAAGATATTGTAGAATGCACTGACAAAGGTTTGCAATGTGCAGAGGAATGATTGGGATGTGTTCATACCAGCGATGTTATGGGCTTATAGAACTACTTGTAAAAATCTGATTGGAGAGACACCGTTTAGGTTGGTCTATGGCACAGAGGTTGTGATGCCTATGGAGTATATTATGCCTAGCCTACACATAAAGGTGTCCATAGGAATGACGGACTATAGAGCCTTAGAAGAGTGGCTCATGCAGTGGATAGAGGTGGAGGAAGATAGATTCTTGGCTCGATTTGATCAACAAGTTCAAAAGGAGCACGAAAAGGCATGGCACGATTGGCACATGAAGCTACCCACCTTCAAGGTAAATTATTTAGTTTTATTATATGAAAACAAGTTTGATAAATTTCTAGAAAAGTTTAAAATGCATTGGCTAGGGCCATATGTTATCAAGGATATTACCTATGGTGGAGTAGTTTATCTTGTGAAATTGAATGGAGATCCATTTCCCAGAAAGGTAAATGGCAACCAGTTGAAGCCATACACCGGGAATTCGGTGAAATGACTATATTATGGTAGCATAGTATTAACGCTCCACGCAGCTACAAGGAGGCATGGAATATAAGCTACTCTGTTGGGGTCATAGGGCTGCGCAATGAGGGGTCTACGTGGAATAGAGGGGTGTCATAGTATCAGCAGACATGTGAAAGGAGTTGCACTATAGGATGAGAGACTGTGTAGCATAGCTAGAAAGTGACTGTTACTATCACTATTCATGATTTGATTGCCAGAAGACAGTTAAGAGGAGAGGGCAGCCAAAATTTAAGGCATTTAAGACTGAAATAATGTGTGAAATATTTGGAAATATTCTGCCAATATCACATTAATGGATGGATTCTAGGGGGAATGGTTGGATTTTAATTCGAATTTTCCTATAAATTAGAGATGGCCGTCTAGCAAGAAACACTTTGCATTCTTAGAATTTATGAGTGTTGTTGTTTGTTGCATGAGCTCTTTGAGAATCTACTTGCAAGCCCTGTGTCTAAGTCCAATCAGAAATTCATTAACAACATCATGTTTCTATGAGCTGAGACTGCTAGTACTAAGGGCGTTGTCGCCTCTGAGGGAGCTACCCCTGAGGTCGTGAGTGTGGAGGTTCCCGCAACAGTGCCAAAGGCACTAAGGTCACCTAGGCTGAAGCCTACACCAATGAGAGAGACTCCCAAGCCAAATAAGGATAAATAGAAGAAGATGCTACTAGTGCATTAGTCACCGAGGAAACATGCAGCTACACAAGCACAACAGAAATAAAATCCAACTGCGTAGGAGAAAGGCAAAGTGGTAGACCTGGAGGCCGACAAGGGCATGTAAGACATAGATGTTGAGGGGGTAGACCCTATTTTGAACCTGTTGGAGTACATCCCTCCACGTAAAGGCAAAGTGAAGGTCCCAAAGGACCCAAATGAGGGACAGTTCCTTTTGAACACACCTTTGCTGCTAGAAAAAATCACTTTTGAAGGTCTACAATTGGCGCACATCCCACATCTGAAACTTGAACATTGGGATTTGGGATATGTTGAGCAGTTTCCCCACCTAGCCATGAATACCATCATGAAGCAAGTGTTCTACAAGGATTCTGGCATCACTGCACTAGAGCCAGTGGAATGGATTCATTGGGTAAACAAGGCAGGGTTGTTGAACCTGCTATGGGTGCCTCAATACCACCACACTCCTATAAATTCAACAATTATCAAGCAATTGTTGTGTGTTGTACATGATGGGTGCTTATGGTTGATGAAGCCAATACCAATCACTGATATGTTGATCCATTGGATCACATTGTTACCTCATTTAGGACTAAATTCGGCAAAGGCATTTGGTGGCAAGATGGGAGAGCCCAACCTCGCTGAGAGGATGAAGGACAAGTTCAAACTTGTTAAGAAAGCATGCAAGTATTCTATTTCTAGTATTACTAACTCTGTAGGAAGGTGGCCACCCAAATTTTGGCTGGAAAAGTGATGAGGAAGTGTCATACAGATGAGGTGCCAATAGAAATGGTTTCGTTAGCGGCTCAGTGCGCGAAGGGTGTACAGTTCAACTAGGCACGTTACCTGTGTAGCGAGTTCCTCACGAACTGCAGAGAGGTGTAATACCAACGTAAAACTTTCCATTACTCGTGGATCTTACTATCAATTGTGTTGGTCACATGGGGGTTTCCGGAGGATCGCCAGTTTCCTCCGATTCAGATAGATTTACCAAAAGAAGTGAAGTTTTCTTTGCTATGGGGAACAAAAGATGTTGTGTGGGTATGAGAAGCTATTTTTTTTTTGGGCATTGATGGAGATGAGAATTCATATGGCCATCAACTGAAAGTCACAGTTGTCACCAATTGTCTTTGAGGAGTTATCTGGGTACGTGAAGTTCAAGGCAGACTTCCACCTTGTGTACATCTAGGCATTGAAGGATCTAGATCAGAAGTGGTATGATATTCCTTACTTGGCTATAGATGATGCCATTACCGAAGTCCTTAAGTGATGGACAATAGATTGGAACACACCATCGGATTTGTCCACCGAGACTAGCAAGTCTGCGAAGAAGCAGAAAAAGGAAGCATCTCAACTAAATGTGTAACAATTGGCAGAAAAGAGGAAGGAGACTGAGGAGAAGACACACGCGGAAGTGGAGCACATCGCAAAGGAACAAGTAGATCAGGAAGAGTGAAACTCTGACAGAAGTCAGAAATCTCCTTCGCCCCAAATAGAGGAAGAAGAAAAATCAGAATAGGGTGGCAGAGATCTGGAGAGAACTCCTTTTCATGTAAAGCGACACAGGGAACAGGAAAAGGAGGGACAACGAAAGAAAACCAAAGCATCGAAATCATTGCTACATCCAATCACCTTGACAGAGGGTGACTTAGACGATATTGGAGATAAGGTAAGGGATACAACAACAGAACTACTGCAGCAGTTTGAGCAGCAGAAGAAGCAAGCGCTAATTTCCATATAGACGGGTCTGTGTGAGCTACATATCCAAACAACTAGACCATAAGAAGGTGCAGGGAAAAGTAATGCGACCTCAACCAGTTTGGCGATGGGGACCACCTAAGCCTCAAAGTTGGTTTGATCCTTGGATCTCTGGGAAGTCACACTGCTAGATGGAGCTATAAGCGTAGAGGCAGAATCTAACAAGGCTATTGTCAGTGCTTTAAAGAATATTGGTTTGAACTTGGCCGCGCTCCCTAATCAATTCCTTCACACACTACAAGTAGGTGTGATTGTAGAGCTTAAGGCTTGAGAGAAGTGCACGCTGAGCATGATCAGTGAGCAGAAATTCAACAAAAAATAGATATTTGTTGAGAAGACAGCTGTGCTAGAAGCATAGAAGAAGGTTCCAGAGAAGAATGAGTGAACCGCAGTAGTGGTAGCCAAAGCATGCATGACCGTTCCAGAACTGTATATCCCAGAAGAAGCACCAATGAAGGCCAAGATTAGGAAGTTGGTTATAGGTGTGTGGGATGTAAGGATAGAGATGGCCAAGGTTCAGTTTGAACTAAACCTTAAAATCATAGAGCTTGAGTTGAAGTCACAGTAGATGTCACAATGGTAGATTGCACCATGCTCTTTGAGTAGTTTATGGAAGTTGTTACGACTCTGCAGGACGATCCTAACCTATAGAGGTTGAACACAGAGGCCCAGGAATTGCAGTAGCAATACGAAAAAGAAAGAGTAACAATGTGCATCGTCTCTATCTCACAGTGACTCGCTAAACTACATGAGGCAAAGAAGTTTCGCGAATAGGTGGAGGTAGCGCAATGAAAAGAGGCACTCCTCGAGGCCAAATTAGGGCCTTAGCTCGACGAGGCCTATGTTGTCTCTACTGAAATTGAATAGAAGTTGGTGAGCCTACAAAGGACACAACAAAAGGTAAAGTAGGATAATGTACGACTAGCAACCAAGTAGTTGGTGAAGCAGATCAAGTAGGCAGCCTCATAGAGTGCGATTGAGGTAGCAGTGTCACATGTCAAGCTGGGAGGTCTCCATAGTAAGATCTTTGTGCTAGAAGAGTGACTCAAGGACGAGTCACGATATTTTTGTTGGGGGCCTATTAGGATAGGTTCCCCTGCGTCAATTTTGGGGCAAAAGCCCAAGTTTTGGGGTAGAAATCCCAACTTTTTTGTTATGTAAAGTGTAAAGTCTCCACAAGTTGTGGTCTTGGAGCATGTAGATAGAAAGTGTCATAAAGGGATTTTCTCTTCTTTTATGTAAGTTGTGTTAGCTTGTATAGACCTACCCATGGTCCACAGACCATGGGATTGTATAGAAAGGAGAGTCTTAGAGAGTCTAAGGGATAGTAGTGAAGAGATCAATGAACGTAATGGGTCATTAGAAGTGAAGAGCGGACAATATTAGAGTAGAAGAGAGGCTCTGCAACTATGTGCGTAGAGGCCTAGAGTAGAGTCTACAGCTGAGTGAGTAGGCCCCTGTAGCTGAGTGCACAGGGTAGTCTCAAGTCTGTAAGTAGAATTGAAGCATTAATAAAGAGATTATTCTGGAAATATATGTCTTTTCTCCATATACTTATGTTATGAATTATTGTGTTTATGTTATGATAAATGATGGTTTTATGATTTAATACTACATTGATGCACGATCCTACATGCTTTACATTGTTATAAGAACACAAGTAATAATATCTCTTTACGCGAAGGATACCCTAATGCATGTTAAAGTTATCATACACTTAATCTGATCTGGGCAAACACAGAACTAAGGGTAATTACGAAGGTGTGTAACTGGTTGACTCGCAGGTTTAGGGTCCATGAACAATAGTCGTCGACCTTCACGAAGGTCTAGAGGCTGGGAAAAGGGAGAAATATCAATAAGCCTTAAGGGCTTATCGATCTACGCAAAAGAAGGTTTAGGGCATAAAATGACATCACAATCGTCTCTGGGTGTGGAAACTTGGTTCCAGTATCCCCCCATACTACTTCGAGTGAGACTTCTCTGTGGATTAATGTTGAAAGGGCCAGCAGTGTAGGGATTTGTATGGAAAACTTAACTCTGAACCTGGGTGAGGACCCACTAAGCCAACAAGAGGTATTACTAATATATTATTTTCTCTTTTGGGTGAGCTAGTTTGGCACCCACTTTTACTCAAAGAAAGACTGCATAGTAAAATAACCCTCATAATTGTTGCACTGGCTTTCCCAAGTTGGGTTTTTCCGAGGATGAGCTGTGCAAGAATAATAGTGTCACTTGGGTGTTTGTTATTTCTTTTAGCTATTGATATGTAGATGGTTGAGACTGTATTGTGTTTATTTCGATATTTATATGTTTAAATAACTTGCTCATAATTAACAAGTAGGAGAAATAAACCATAGAATACAGATAAAATTTGTAACAAGTAAGACTTAGAAATTTCAACATGGTATCAGAGCGTGGTTGCAGATCACAAGAGAGTTGAAGGAATTAGCTGAAGTAGAGAATTTGGAGCAGAGACAATTGTCATGAGTGACAGAAGTTGTTCATTGTAGAAAGTGATACAAGAAGGGTTGATGCAGAGGGATTGTGTCATCAATCCGAGCCAGAGAGAGGCTAGCACAGAGGCCGAGGAGGGCAGAAAAGGATCACACTGAGACTAGGAGGGTTGACGCAGTTGGATAGGGGAGCATTTCAGCCAATGTGGGGATTGTGTAGAGCCTAGAGGCTCACTCCTTCATTTTTTACGGCATAGGAAGTTGTGTGCATATTGCGAGGAGTGAAGCTGTTGGGTTGTCGGTGCTGAGATAGAACAATATCTAACAAGGAAAAACCAAGGTAGAGGGAGTTGCTACCGAGGCAGATTTCTAGCTAAGGAATCTAGATTAGTGTTGCAATTGCATAGGAGATCAGAGAGGTGCAAGTCAATAGTTGGTAGGCAGATTTCTAGGAGGGAAATCAAGACTTAGAGGGAGTTTAGTGGAGAACTTCTAGATGGGAAGTAGCGACTCAGAGGGAGTTGAAGGGAGAATTTCTAGAGGGAAGTAGAAGACTCTGAGGAGTCGAACAAAAGAGCAGAGAGATGCCCATGAATGGATTAAGGGATCAAGATAGGCTTGACAGGGCATCCAACTTTGTGGTCTTGAAAGCTAGTATCCTATCCATTCTAGATAGACATTGCATCAAGGCCTTTGCCTTTGAGAACAATGGTTATCCCAATTGAACTGGAATATAATGAGAAGTATGAGGAGGCAATGGCCAAGGTGAAATGCATCATCCTTGATGGGGTCAAGAATCATGTGGTCCAACATATTTCCGAGAAGAAGACAACAAAGGAAATGTGGGACACCTTGAAGACGTTGTACCAACATACTTCTATGCAGAGGAAGATGTTAATTGAGAATAAACTGCGGTCATACTAGATGCAGAAGGGGGAGTAGATAGATCAATTCTTTGATATATTGAAGGAGATCCGGGACCAATTGACTTCCATAGGGGCCATTCTTGATCAAGACTTGATGGTGAGGACCGTTCTAAATGCAATCTCAAAGGAGTGGGAGACATCCATCCAAAGCATTCTAGGCAGGTGAATCTTCCATATTTAGAAGAATTGCGGGTGGCTCTTCACCAAGAAGAGATTAAATGGCTGAGCAAGATGGCAAGTAGCATCAAATGAGTCTAGATCAAGAAGGAAGAGGAAGAGGAAGAGGATGGAACTATGGCATCTGTGGGGAAGTAGGAGAAGAGGAAGAAAAAGGACCCTTCCATGGTCAAGTTCTTCAACCTGATGAGCCTCATAATTGGGTAACTATATGGACCTTAATACACCTCCAATCTTACTAAAATCAACTCTTCTCATAATGCCTTACATGTTTTTATTATATTTTGCTTAATGAGATGAATAAAAGTAAGATGTTATGTCAAGTGGTCTAATGTGTATTGATTGCATGTTTTTGGGAGAAAAACATGGCAATTTTGGCTAAAGAAATCGAATGAGACAAGTAGGATAGATTATAAGAGATAGATCCTCCTCATTAATTCCTCATTCATTCGAATATCCCTCAATCAAATCACACTAGCTTGGAGTTGCAAGCAGCAAGTCATGGAGATCATGGGCAACCGAGCCAATGACAGTTAAGAACAAGCTAACTTGATTTTTGGAGCCAAGCCTCCCTATATTTAAAGAAGTTGTTGGAGACTTTAATTGTATAAATAAGGAGGCCCAGAGGCTCATTAGGATTCAGATTTTTTATGTAAGAGCACTAAGAATTTTCAAGTTAGAGTTTTGTGGCAAAAAATTGTTATGTAATTTTTTTGCTATGATAATGAGAATGAGCATTTCCTTGATCCAGCACTGAGTTGACTCAGAGGGCTGAAGCTCTTCGGTTAGGGCCCAACCCTAGTAGAAAAGGTTCCTCTTGTTGTACTTGTATGCTTAGGCTATTTCATAGATTAATTGGTGAATTGATTTTAGCATTATTTCGTTGCAAGTAGTGGTGAATTTTATTAGTTTGCTCCCATTTGTGCATAGCTTTAGTAGTAGCTTTAGAGAGGTAAAGCAATACAAAAAATTCTAATAAATGGTGGATTTGGCCTCACTCCTCCCTTCATGGACCATGGTTTGAGGAAAAACTCCTATTCAGCCCCAAAAAGATAGAATTCTAATTTCTTATGTAATTTAGGGTTTTCTGCTACTTAGGCCAGCGTCTTTTCAGTTTTCAAGAATAGGTTTCAGTTTTTTTTTCAGATATCTCCAACTCTATTTTAGATTTCAGGGTGTTTCACAATAATCTGCAAGTATTTCCATGCATGAACTAGACAACTGAATAATGGAATTTTGTTTTCTTATGTTGATTGGCAATCTTCCTTGTTTAACATGATTCATGGGTAAATGCCAGTGATGTATGTATTGCAAGAGTTTCAATAGTGCAGGAACATCTCATGTCAATAGCCCCAACCTAACCTCATCCATCCATGATCACCAAAAGTCACTAAGTCCATCAACCAATTCAACATTCCATAATAACAACTTTCTAGGTTTGTTGAGCAAATTGAACCATCTTACAAACTTTGGTTTGAGCTCTGAGGAAGTCCTAGCCACTCCCTTGCCTTATTTTTTCCATCATTCACTTTCCCTAATCCCTATACCACCTTCCAAATATCTCCTATTGTTCTCGTCTGGATCCTGTAGGAATACAGGGGATCCTATAGGAGCATTAGGACATCCTGTATGTGCATTAGGGCATCTTGTAGGATGACCTGTAGTGGCCTATTTTGAGGACGATTTGTGGAAAACGCATCCAGGAAGATATGGGAAGACCCCTACTTGCTTCCCAAGCCATATGACCTTTCACAACCATCTCTAACCCACCTTCCATAACACCAAGAAGTTTTAGCATTCACATTTTCACAAAAAGGGAAAAAAGGAAAAAGAGTTATTGTGTTCATTCATATGCACAACAGTAAAGTGTTTGATTATCTTAGATTTCATGCCTAGGATAGTTAGGATTACACACAGGTTATCTTAGAATTATTCTGAAGAAAGATCTTTGAAAAAATAGTTACATGAGTGGTGTGTTTAAAGCATTTATTTCAATCTTTCGTTACTGCAGTAGACAATATTTCCATTTTCCCAATTAGTGTAAAATTCCCCTTTCTTCATTGGTAATCAAACTTCTTTTGAATCAATATAAGGCTAGTTTGAGAAACCATAATGGTCTATCGCCAGCTCAGAAGTGACAAAGAGTGGACCCATTGCATCTGCTTGTGTATACAACACTCTCACCTCCAAGGTTGTACAAACCCCGGGTTGATAAGTTAAAGTTGGTAGCCCCGGGAGTTGCAACATTCTTGCTAAAATATTAGTGCTCATCACTTTTTGGTGTCATTGCAAGGGAGGTGTATCAATAAGATGTGATGTCTTCTTTATTTATTCCATTTCTTATCTCTTTCATTATGCTATTAGCTTCATTTCTACAAAAGTAATTGTAAGTGTGTTTTCTTTCTTTTCCATTCTGCAAATTATATTTCATTCAACAGTTAGTTTCCATTCAGTTTGCTATATCAATTCTGCAATTAGTCTCAAATCACGAGAAATAAAACAAATCAAAAACACTTTTTCCATGCCTCGTAGGAATAGGGATAACTTAGGGAAATTTCTACCAAATACCCCCACCACTTCAAACAACCAACCTTCCCTCTTCTTCAGTGGTTGTGAATTGGAGGACCCCTTAAGTGAACAACTAGAGATTTTTGAAGAGTCTATAGGGGGAGAAGAAGAAGGAGAACCTATTCCAACTTACCTAATGGATGAAAATAGAAATGACAAAGTTGATAGCGAGAGAATTGAGGGTGATTTTCCCATCAGAGAAACCATTGGGGAAACTTACCCCAAGGGATGAAATGCTTCTGGAACCTCAAGTGACTTTCGACCCATTTGACAAGTGGGGCATGGATTTCATTGGATCCATTGACCCTCCATCCAAGAAAAAGCAGTACATCATTGTGTGCATTGACTATTTAACCAAGTGGGCTGAAGCCAAGGCCATCAAAGAAGCAACATAAGAGAAAGTGGTTGAATTCTTAAGGGAAAATGTATTTGATAAGTTTGGGTACCATAGAGAACTTGTCATTGATCAAGGCAGTCAATTTACATCTCACATGATTGAAAATTTGTTAAGCCAGCACATAATCAATCATAGAACATTGACTCCTTACCACCCACAGGCTAATGGGCAAGTGGAGGTAACCAACAGAGCATTGGAAGGCATTTTGACCAAAGTAATTAGCAGAAGTAGAAAGGATTGGGCAAATAGATTAGTTGAGGCCACTTGGGCCTACAATACCACCTGGAAGACTACCGCTGGATTCACTCCTTATGATTTAGTCTATGGGAAGAAATCCCAGTTGTCCATTGAATTTGAATACAACACCTTAAGAATGGCAACACAACTAGACCTAGATCTCACCAGGGCACATCAAGAAAGATTACTCCAGCTGATTGGGTTAGATGAATTTAGGATGCAAGCCCTCCTACACATAGAGGTGACTCAAATTCAAAGGAATTTTTGGCATGACAAGAACATAAAGGACAAACAATTTCAAGAAGGTGATTGGGCTTTATTGTATGATTCCAAGTACAAGGATTTTAAAGGCAAGTTAAGGACTATATCGTTAGGGCCTTATGTCATAGAAAATTTTCATTATAATGGTTCAATACAGATAAGAACAATTGATGTAGAGGTTATCCCTTTACTTTTCAATGGGTACATATTAAAGGTCTATAAGAAGCCCTTGTCAAAGCAAGAATTCATCAATGACATTATCAAGATAGTGATGGTGTTGGAGCAAGTCTCATCTTCCACCCCATCAAGTCCTTGAATAAAAAAGAAAAAAAAGGAGAAAAAGAAAAAAGAGAAAAAGAGAAAATAAAGAGACTCAGGTGAAAACCTCCATTATGCACTTGAGTCCCACTGTTGGGTTGAATACCTCTTAAGGCAATCCAATGGTGTTGAAAAAAAATAAAAAGATCTCTTAGTGAAAACCTCTTTTGAGACACCTACGATAGGAAACTAGTATGAAAACGTCATTGGAGGTAGACTAATTGTCTTCGAAAAACAAAAAAAAAAAAAAAAAAAAAAAAAAAAAAAAAAAAAAAAAAAAAAAAAAAAAAAAGAGAGAAAAGTAACAAAATTTCTTGGAAATGTTGTTTTCAGGTCAGAAAAAGGAGAATATGAAACACTTGATAGGAATAGAAGGACATACAAAATCCATATTTCAATCCTCCATATCATATTCTTCATTATTTCATCCATTCTTCCATATATGAACTCCTCCGTGTAATCTTATAAGATTCCTTGTAAACCTACAAGATTTTCCTATAGGAATTACAATGGCCTTGAAATCCCAAGAAAAGTGACCCTAGTGCAAGGAGATGACAAGCCTCTGTCTAAAAAAATAAAACATTCACTCCACCACATCATTAGCATGCCTTTCACCACCATGTTACCTGATTCGGATTTAAACAGGAATGTAACAAATTATAGAGACAACCATAAACACATAGATGCAACAGAAAAATACTTCATTTCATTACTATAAAATATTGAAATATGCTTACAAACAGAAATGGAAATAAACCATGTAGGGTGATGGTAGGTTATCTCTGAGAAGATATGTGGTGGCTACATGCCTTTGAACTATGTTACAATGAGGATCAAAGGCCTATTTATTGTTGAGAAACAATGGAAAACCGTTAACATCCAAAAACCTAACCCTAGAAGATGAAACACCAATTTGTGGGCCCCATTTTGGTTAAGTTGGTACATCAACTTCCCAGGGTCGTAACTCTGGCACCCGATCTCCGTTTGACACGTACAATGGCTCATTAGAAAGATATACCCAAGAAATATAGCTTTTGGAAGACACATGTTGCTCCCAGAGTTCCCAAAAAATGTCATTTAGTGCCTCAAAACAACTCCGAAAGTTTAGGACCCAAAAAACTGCTAAAAATAGTAAATTGTGCTACAATTAAGGAAACTGAAAAGATGAAAGAGATAGTTCTAGGGGTCCATGTGGGATAGGTGGGTGGTCACCAACATCCACCTGGATCATTCTTCCCCCCTTAGGAAGCAATGGTTCCCATTGCATTGAGTTCCTCCATCTGTTGAACTTGGTCCCTGGTGAGCTGTTCTGCAATCTCTGATGTGTCCAATAATGGTGGGAAGCATGGTCGAGGGTGATACACATTGAACACTTGGTGTAGGTGAAGGAATGGAGGAATACTGTGCTTGAAAGCAATATTTCCCATAACCTTGGTAATGTTGTAACGACCATGTCGGAGTGGTCTGAGCTTCTAATGGGCTCTTGTAAGGCGTTATTTTCGCAGATGTAACCAAACAATGTCGCCCAGCTGAAACTTGTGCATTACCCCTATGGGTGAGGAGAAGTTGTTCCTGTGTTATTTCATGATCATATCCCTCTTTTGCTACTGCTACTATGTGGAGGAACCCTTCGCGAGGGTTATGGATGTGGCGACAATCTTCCCCTTACTTTGGGAGCGAACCACATAGAAAATAAATTTCCTAGTCTGTGAGATGAGCTTGATGCCTTTCTTAGTAGTGATCAAAGAGGTGGTGGTAGGTGGGGCTACCTTCGATATCCTGTATAATGAGTTACCCAAAGAAATAATAACAGCGTGAGGTCTTAACTCATACACAGTGTGTCACCTCCACAGGTATGGCTAGCCTAATAATACATCACAAACATCCAAAGGTGTAACATCACACAATACCTCATCTGTGAAGAGCTTCATGCTATAGGGAAGGTAGCATTTCTAGCGGACTCGGATATCTCATCCTTCGTGAAGCCACCCGATACTGTACGGTTATGGGTGTGGTGTAGTTGGTAGGCCCAACTGCTTCACGACCTCTACTGAAATGACGTTCTTTTGGCTGCCACTGTCAACAATGAATTACAGCGGCGAACCCTTCACCCACATCTGTGAGTGGAAAAAATGTTCCCCCTCCTTTGGATCTTTGAGCTCATTCCTCTAGATCTTGGTAGTGGCAACAATGACGCTGGGCTCTGCATCAATGATCTTCTTCCCTTTGCCATTCCCCTTGTCGTGTTCTAACTCAGGGTCAGAACATGCATCTGATCCTGAAGCATTCAACTCGGGCACTAGCGATTGCTTTGTCCGACACTCACTTGTGTTATGAGTGGGGCTCTTATGGAACTCACACCACTTTCCCATATCCTTCTTCAACTTTGTGGTGTTGTTATTTTCTTGTGGCTTCGACGAGTTGCCTTGGGTCACCCCACCTTGGCTTTGTCCTTTGGTCTTCCGATTTGCAAATCCAAAGTCTCGTTTCTTCAACTTCTGCTTGATTTTGACAGTGTATCGGTACATTGTGCCGAGCGAGGAGATTTTAGTAACTCCATCTCTTGCTAGATGTACCTATGTAAGCAGCCACGGTATTTGAGTACCAAATGCAACTCAAAATCCTTGATACCCAACTGTGTGTGGAGGGGATGAAAAATGTTTGTGAACTCTGTCACATCTTCATCTCTTCCCTGCCACAGTGTGGTCCAATTTATATATTTTTCCTCATAGCTTTTGACAGGGTAGTATTGCTCCTTGATGGCATCTTGAAATGGATTCCAAGTGCATGCGACTGAAAATAGCAAGCCCATGCTTTCATCTTTCTTCTTGCAGTAGGTTTCCCATCAATCCTTGATGTGGGTGGCTACTTTGAGAAGAGCGAAAACAATCTTTCCCTGAATCAAAAATTCATGAACAAAAAAATACCCTTCTAGCATATTTAACCATTTATCTATGGCATCTACATCTATCTAACCCTCGAAGATGGGGATTTCAAAATCAACTTGTACCTTAAAGGGTGTGGCATTTCCAGAGTAGCTGTTGGAAGTTGATGCGTCGCCTCTGGGTAGTCACTGAAGGATCTGGGCAAAGTTGTCCATCATCGCGTTCCTTTGTCGCTCGAGGGCTTCTCTAAGCAAGATTTTGATAGGATCTTCTGCCCCCTTGTCTTTCTTTTCATCCACCATGGGAGGTCGTCGGGATTTGTGAGGCTGGTCTTGCAAAGGTTCGACCAGTTCAAGCCCTAATTCCTTATATCCTGACCTCGTTGGGGACATGCAAAGAAAAATAGAGAAAAAGTAGACCACTCTAATACCACTAATCCAGATTTAAATAGGAATGCACCAAATTATAGAGATAACCATAAACACAGAGATGCAGTAGAAAGATACTTCATTTCATTACTGTAGAATACTAAAATATGCTTACAAACAGAAATGGAAATAAACCATGTAGGGTGATGGTAGCTTATCTGTGAGAAGAGATGTGATGGCCACATACCTCTGAACTATGTTACAGAGAGGCTCGAAGGCTTATTTATTGTTGAGAAACAATATAAAACCCTTAACGTCCCAAAACCTAACCCTAGAAGATGAAATGCGAAATTGTGGGCCTAGTTTTAGTTAAGTTGGTACATCAACTTTCCTAGGTCGTAACTTTGGCACCCGATCTCCATTTGATGCATACAATATCTTGTTAGAAATATTTTCTAAGAAATATAAATTTGGGAAGAGCAACATGGGCCATTTAGGGCCTCAAAATCGCTCCAAAAGTTCAGGACCCAAAAAACAACTAAAAATAGTAAATTGTGCTACAATTAATGAAACTGAAAAGCTAAAAGAGATAGTTGTAGGGGTCCAAGTGGGATAGGTGGGTGGCCACCAACATCCACCTGGATCATTCCTCCCCCCTCAGGAAGCAATGGTCCCCACTGCTTTGATTTCCTCTGTCTATTGAACTTGGTCCCTAGTGTTATAGCTCCAAATCTCACCAGTATGGTTTGTGATGCTTCAGCCATGGCCTAGGGCAACCCCTCCTTCCAGACCTGGTCATATATCTAAAAAACAGTGTTTTATTCCCTGTACGCGACATTGCCCTGAGTTAAACGCGTGTATACGCGGGTTCATACATAGCTAACCCGCGTATATGTATTAAAACACTAAAAAAATATAAAATTCCTTATTTTCGGGCGGAGATCGCGGGTTTTACCTGCTGATCACCTGTTAGTGCCCGTGGCCTCAACTGTCCCCAACCAATTCCTAACTAAAAAACTACCTTGGAGTTGGTATAAAAAGACATCATGGGAAAGGCCTAAGAGGAGAAATCATTGAGCAAAGTTATTATACTGATTTTTTATCCCCCTGATCAGGTCTGAAGACCCTTGTGCCTTCTGCACTTCCCCCATCTTGTATAGGAAACCCCTTGTTTCCTTTGTGTTTGGATGTTCATTTTTTCCCATCACATCTTGGAGAGAG
>APFE030739158.1:42312-58156 GCA_000404065.3 Pinus taeda | reverse complement strand
GTGTACCATGTGTGGTAGAAGTAAGCCCAGTAATAGAAAATTAGGCTTGTACACTCCACTTCCAGTTCCTTCTTGTCCTTGGGAAAGTGTTTCCATGGACTTTGTTGGGGGATTGCCAAAATCTAGAAAAGGTCATGATTATTTATATGTTATTGTGGATAGGTTCAGTAAAATGTGTATTTTAATACCTTGTAACAAGAATATTACAGCTGAACAAATAGCGAATTTGTTCTTTCAGCATGTCTGGGTTCATTTTGGGTTACCCACTTCCATTGTATCTGATCGAGATTCCAGATTTGTTGGGAAGTTTTGGTCAAGTCTGTGGGAATTGATGGATACCACATTGAAGAAAAGCACAACATTTCATCCACAAATAGATGGCTAAACAGAGGTGGTCAATAGGACAGTGATCCAGTTGCTCAAGGACTATTGTAGCAAGCATCCCAAGCTTTGGGATGAGCATTTGTGTTATGTGCAACATGCTTACAACCATGCCAAGCACTCTTCTACTCAGAGATCTCCTTTTGAGACTTGATTTGGTTTTACACCAAAGTCTCCCTTGGATTTTTTCTTTAGTAAATACATAGCAGTTGATGGACACAGTGATGTGGACAAAGAAACCAAGTTCATTGAATAGATCCAATAAATTCACCAGGCAGTATAGGAACAACTAGAAATAAGCCAAGACAAGTACAAGGCAAGGCATGACAAGCATCGAATTGAGCATAGCTTCCAAGTTGGTGATCAAATCTATTTTTACATCAGCAAAGATAGAATGCAAGGTGAAGGTAAGAAGTTGAAGCCAATAAGGTATGGGCCTTTCAAGATACTTGAGAAAATTGGTGAAAATGATTTTCGCCTTGATTTGCTAGCTGATGAGCCCCATAAATGGGTAATTATATGCACTCATTTTGCCTCTTAATTGAAATTAATTCACCATTCTCATTATTTTATTGCATTTTTTTATTATATTTATGCTAATAGAGTGAATTGGGTTAGTCATTTTTCCAGGTAGTCTGATGTGTGGTTTATGTAGATTTTTTGGTTAATTTTGGACAAAGTCAAAGGATTTATGAGCAAATGGCAGAAAATATTTGAGGAAAATAGCAAAGAGGATTTGTAGGGGGGTGTCTCCTTCATTTATGACCCCTTTCCATGAATCCTCCATCAGCAACTCAGAGCACAAGTAGCCACATTGATGCATCCAAGGGGAAACCGAGCAAGTAAAGAAGGATTGATGTTTATCTCCAGTTTTGGGAAGCCGAGCTCCTTGATTTTAGGAAGGCTATTGGGGGACTCCATTTGTATAAATAAGGAGGCTCAGAGCCTTAGTAGGTTAGCCAGTCATTAGTAGAATTTTCACACTTTTGTGCAGCACTTGCTCAGGTCATTTTCGAGCTTCCTTTTTGAGAACAGTTTATGTAATGTGGCTTTTATTTTCGATAATGGAGATGAAACAGTTTTTGAACCAGCACTGATCTCTTTCAGAGAGCTGAAGCTCTTGGGCTAGGGTCCAACCCAAGTTTCCCAGAACCTCTTGCCTTGTACTTATATGTTTTTTCTTCAGTTCACAAGTTAATTTCTGTTAGATAGATTTATTTTGCCTTGTTAGAATACGTTGTTTTTGATGGTTTGCATAGTTGTTTTTGTTTCAGTTACTCAAGTAGGTTAATGCAGTGACAGGCTAAGACTCAAAAAGGCCAACAGCAGGCCTTGATCTCCTTTCTCCCTTTCTAGGACAATGATTTGAGGTCAAGGCACTACTGCTGCCACCCAAAACACAGTTTTGCTCTCCCATGCAATTTCTAGTGTGATGGCTTGATTTGGAAAGACTAATGTATTTCTTCAGATTCAGTTGCCTAGATCATTTCCTATTCTTTTACAATATATCTCTCTGCATGATTTTCTATTCAAAGGTTACTGTTTTCTAGAAAAAATCTTAGGCTTAGAGGCTTAGAGGCGTGCTCCAAGGCTTACAGAAAATCAATATCAATTAATTGATAATGTGTTTTCTAGAAAAAACTATGATGTTGTATAATTAAGAGCTTTAGAGAAACCCGACGCTGAAAAGGTAATGCAGGAATTACACGACAGGGCAATTGGAGGTCATTTCGGAGGAAATACCATAGCACATAAAATTCTGCATGCCGGGTACTATTGGCCAACCCTTTTTAAATATGAACATGAATATGTGAGGAAATGCAAAGTATGTCAAACCGCAACAGGAAGAGAAAGGAAAGCAACACTCCTATTGCAACCAGTAAATATACAACAACCATTTGAACAATGGGGATTATATATTATTGGTGAAATAACTCCAACCTCCTCCAAACAACATAAGTATATTCTAACTGCAACTTATTATTCTACAAATTGGGTAGACGCTATCCCATTAAAGGTAGTTAACACCCAAAACATTACGGATTTCATTGATCGGTTTATAATTACTAGGTTTGGTCTCCCATTAGCTTTAATGTTTGATAATGCATATTACTTTTATAGAAATGCGATGGTAGGGTTTGCTTTGAAAAGAGGTTTTAAACTCAAATACTCAGCTAACTATTATCTGCAAGGTAATGGATTAGTTGAATCTACAAACAAGAACCTGATTAGAATTATCAAACGGACTATAGAGAAAAATCATAAGAACTAGCATAAAGCACTAGTATTTTCTCTTTGGTCAGATAGAATCACTCAAAAGGCCTCAATAGGTACTTCTCCATTTGTATTAGATTATGGGAAAGAAGCAATTCTACCCACAAACATAACAATACCATCTCTTGCTTTAGTTTAGTTTATTGATGAAAACCCTTCTTCTTCTCTTCAACTTAGACATGGTCAAATCCTTAAATTAGAAGAATAGAGGGAGAAAGCCAAAGCAACACATGCTCATCATCAACAGATAGTCAAACCTTCATTTGATACAACATCCACCAGCCAAAGAACTTTTGAAATTGGAGATCTTGTTTTGAAATGGGATAAGGCACATGAGGAAAAAGGTAAACATACCAAATTCCAAAGACTGTGGATTGGTCTGTTTCAAATCATAGATAAATTAGGCCCATCCACCTTTTTCTTACAAGATATGTCAGGTAGAAAAGACTCTTTACCTGTAAATGGGAAAATTCTTAAAAAATACTTTTCTTAGATGTTAAACATTAGTTTTAAAATTTTAAGTTTTAAGAAAATAAAGATTGAATAGTATCTCATTTGGCTATTCAAGATTTTACATTTCTAATAATTTACTTGATTTTTCTCACTTCTATAAATAAGAAGTGTAAAAAGATAATTATAAATATGATATTTAAATAAACCTTATTTCTTTGGGAAAATTTTGAATTTACTAAAGACATTTAGTTTCTGAAAAGACTCTTGATTTTATAAAGTATAGATGTTTTTGTACCAATCAAGAAAATAACCAATAACTTAGCAAGGGTTCTCTGCAAAAAGGTATTTACCATCTCTATAATTATCATCCATAACTGTTAAACAAGCCAATGGTTCACCCCATCTGATAATTTTTTTTTCACAATATAATTAAAAATATTCAAATAACTTAAAAGATAATGAGTCTCATCACGATCTTGTTTATCATGATCATAGGAAAATAATTTAGACTGACATTACCAATACTGCATATCATAACAAGGTAATAGCTACTTATTAAACAATCAAAAGACAAGGGGTCTCATCATGAGCTAGCTTGTTCAGTTTAAATTACAACCAGTGAATGACATTGTTACCATTAGGTCACCAAGCCTAGACAATGGCTTTTAAGGATATTTAAAGTAAAAAGTACCATAAAAAAAGAAACAAGTTCCAAATAAAAGGAAATTGAATAAAATTTTGATTAAATTTTGAAATTAGGAATCAATTTTTGATGGGACTATGAATCATTGTTGGTTAAAAGATAACCCTGTCGAGGCTATGAATGTCTGATGGCAGCAGAGGCTCTATCTATGATAAATGAGTAAAAATCTATAAAGCCAATTTTAAGATAATACCTACTTTATCTTTATAAATCTAAGTACTAACTGATATAGACATTTATGTTTCATTACCTAAAGAGTTGAGTGAGAAAAGAAGTGAGATAGGTGAATAAATTATATTCCATAGAAACACTGTTTAATTTATGAATCATACAATTCTTATTTTTTCACAACTTTTCTTGTTTTGAAAGTTTGAGAAATGTCGAAGAAACTAATCAGAGATAGTTGTTTCTCCCAAGTGAATGGCCAATTATTGTGCTATGCAACAACCCCCCCATTTTTATTATGTACAATACAAATAGGGACTCTTTTAAATTGAAATTTTCCCTCTTTGTGAATAAAATGCCAACTTTTAGAAAATTGTCACTTTTCAAAAAGCCCTTTTTAACCTAACTTAAAACACATTAAAGTCCTCATAGCAAATCGCGAATCACATGATTCCTTAGTAGCAAAGTTAAGCACATTCAAAAAATATCGATATGCGACTTGCGATTGAACTTTGTATGCGACATCCCAAGCACATATCACACATCGAAGGATATTATGTCAACAGCTTAATTGTTACCTATCAAAACCCCGATATTATGATATCCCGATATTACGATCTTGTGATTTTTCGATATTGCATATCGCAGATCGCAAGATCCATCAAACAAAGTTTCATTGGTGCTATAGCTTAAATATCCAACATGGCGGATTTGACAGATGTTTAATTATGTTTCTAAGCTGGACACGAGTTAGGTTAGAATGATTTAATATGGTTATCATCCCTATGCATGTAATCATGATGTTTGTTATGGTTGATTAATGTTGAACTCGCTCCTAGATTTTTCCTTTCAAAGTGTAGTCATTTCATCAAATCTTTTATTTTACGCAACAATTAATTGCTGTTGATTTTAATAGGAAACCCTCTCAAGTGATGTCCATTTGAAAGGTGATGCAGAAGCATACCAAGAAGTCTATCGTAGAAACTGAAAACATAGAGATGTCGTCCATATTTACAGATATATTATGCACTGTAGATCGAGGTGCCACTACATGCTAGACTATCTATACTACACTTGAGAATGAAAACCTTGAAGTAACAGATGTTCGACCAACAGCTAATAGCACAGAACCGTTAGGAGTGCAGTGCAGAGATGTTGTGTGTTCTTTCCTTCACCGAATAGCAGCAAGGGATAGACTCTTTCCATACACAGATATGATAAGATGGGTAGTAGAGAATATAGAAGTCGAAGACAAACTTATCAAGACAACTAAAAATATAGTTTTGGGTTCTTTCAGAGCTGAAGGTTTACAACAAATGTACAAGCTACTCGATGCCCAAGACATCTATGACAAATCGTATGTTGCAATGTTTGTAAAGGAAAACGAAGACCATTTTAAATGATACAGGAGTGGAGGAGAGAAGACAATAAATTCAAACAAGAAAAAGCGGGTATGTACCTCATTGCTTCTTTGGCCAATCCTTATAATTCTGTGGCCTCTATGCTATGTAGATTGTATGGTCTCCCTAACAATTCTAAGTTCTCGATCAATTGGGTTCCGTTAATTTAGGCTTGTGTTAATTATCACATTATGAATTGGGAAACCTTTCTGTCTAAGAATTTGACCAAAGCGATTACTGAATATCGCCAAACCAGGGCTGCCTCCTCTAGAGCAGTTCCCCAATTCTTCATGTCTACATATATCTTTGATGCCATTTGTTTCTACACTCATTTTCCAACCATGGGTTGGAAGTGTACTTCCAATGATCCTACTCCTATCTTCCTAAGTTATAAACAAATGTGGGAACAAGATTATATTCCACATTTTCACCAATTATGTCAAGGAGTTTTTCTTCCCTTACATCAGTTAGTTTTCAACAGAAGATGACCGAGATTCACAAAAGAAGCTATCACAGACCTCCAAGCAATCAGAAGGTATTTTCTTGAAGATTCGTTCTCTTATATTAGGATATTTGGTAGCCAAGATTTCCCACATATCCTCCCTATGTATGTATCAGATATACTATTGGAAAGAGAAGTAGCATACCAAACAGTAGGAAATGGCCTCATAAAAACATTGAGGGAAATGAAGAAATCTCTATGGCCAAATTTTCCCCTTCAGTGTGGGTCATTTACCCTTCTTAATTATGGTCATGCGTATAAAGAGTATTAGAATATGCAATTATTAAAGCTCCCTCTTCTACCAGCAAGGCCTTTTGATCCACAACAAATAGCAAACAAATTCACCCTTTCAGTTAAGATCAGACCTGTAACTCATACAATAGATGAGTTTGAATATTTACTGTAATAAGCTGAGGACTTTGAGAAGATTCTGAATGCATCCAAGACAAAGTTCGGCCCAAAGAAATTTAGAATATTCTAGGATTTTAGAGGACAGAGGTTAGAATACCTCCCACAATAATTTTGGATTACTGATCATGTAATTGAAACTAAGTCTCAGAAGCAGGATAAGTCAGGCACGACATGAGAGTAGGAAGCAGAAACAGATGATTTAGAAAAGCTCTAGGATGCATTCAATGACAAACTACAGGACACTCCTAAGGTATCATCAACACAAGAAACCACAGGATTTCAGACCCCGCCAGGGCAAATAGAAGTAGTTACCACTGAAGATCCAAAAATGAGTTTCCAGGAAATAGGGGTAATCCATGAAGATCAAATTCCTGAAATTGTCTTGAATGTAACAGATATCCCTCCTCTAGACATATTTTACAGACCTCTTCATAAATTTGTTGTAAAAATACAGAGAAAGAGGAGGAGAACTGAAACTCCTTCAAAACATGAATTTATGGATGTCCTATGGAAGGACACACAAATAAATCTGACTGAACATTTGACTCATCTATCTCAATTTTCCAGAGCCTATGCTACAGCAACAATAAAAAAGGTAACCGATGTCTCTGTTTTAATTAAAGAAAATGATGACCATATCGCATTATTACTGTGACAGTTAGATGAAGAAAGAGCCAGCGTGAACCATCTAGTAGAGGAGAAGCTGCATAAGCTACAACAAGATATGGAAGTACTGAAAATAAGTCATGAAAATGATTTATCTGCTAAAAACAAACAAATCTAGCAAAACATAAGAATATTCCTACTTTAGAGGAATTCATTAATTAAGCTTTGACACTGAATACTTTACTGACAAAGAAAAAGCAACTCTTCCTCCAACATATATCAAATATCATTCCACCTCTGAATACTAGTGAACAATTAACAAAAATCATTATTGATCAAAGAATTGAGTTCAATGAACTCAATTCTAAGATCTCTGATTATATTGAATGGCAAGATTCAGATGAAGGGAAAAGGTCAAGTCTCTCGAAGATCAATGAAAGACATGAGGATGTTTTATTCACTGATTGGGACTCACAGGTGAAACAGGCTGAACTAGCAATAGCCAGAGCATCGGGTATTTCAAAAATCATTGTTAAAACAATAAATCACTTGTTGCACACATCCAACCTCATAAAGGAGAGTTATCCAAAAACACTTCCTAATCTTAAAGCATTAGATGAGAATTGGAAGAATAAGAGTTAGCTACAGAAGGAAACAATTGGCGGTTATCAAAAATTGACTGGGAAGCAATATGGCAACTTTTGGTCAAACCACACAGTCAAATCATGACCTTGAATTTCTCCTTGGATTCAGTACTGAGAATGTGGTCGCCTTTACATGATGCTATATTTTCAGGGCAGTTGAGAACACAATTCGGGATGGCACCACAAGTCAGGCAAATGTCCAACATTTGTGAGCTGAGAGGCGAAGCTGGCAACGGTGATTAATCAATGAAGACCTGAGTCATTTTTTGAGCAATTTTATTTTTGGAAAGTTGGATACTAGGAACGAGGAAGGTTGTTTGAAACCTCCTCATAGATATTTTGTATAAGTTATTTTTAATTAATTAAGAATAGTATTTAAACCCTTCTCATGCATTTAGAGAAGGGTACAGAATTTTATTAAGAACATTTACAAAGAATGTGCTATCGTAAGTTTGTAGATGCCTTGATGGAATCATGGAACATGGTATTTTCAATCAAATATCTTTTTTGTTGTTCACTGTTGATGCACTATTGTATTCTTTGGGATACTTATTGGTAGAAGATTGATTATGGCCTATTGTCACTAGTCAAATGAGCAGAACGATACACATCTGGTACTATTATCATGTTTTCTAAATCTTTCTTCTAGTATTAGTGATAACTTTATCTTTCATGAATTATATATGAAATCTGTCATCTCTGTTTAAAGTATTAATTGCACTATTGTATGATATTAGAATAGAGAATGGTTTGTCTTATATGTGATCATTAAAATATACAATATGTTTTTCACAATTCTTTTGATTAACTATTTTTTCATAGACATCCTTTTATATCGCATAAAACCAGCAATACCTTGAGTTAGATTAAAATAGATTTAATTCAAAGTTTTGCATCTTAAATTAACGTGGTGTTAATTTCTAGTTATTCTTTTGCAAATCATAAGAAAAATTCCATAAATCATATAAACCCAAAACATTGGGAAACTAGTCCCATCATATCCAGTCGGAGCCACTATCCCAAATAGAAAAGGAGCTGCTCTAAGGTCTGGATTGGGTGGTTATCCCCCTTGTTGTTGCCACAGATTTATGAGGCCTCAACATGTCCCTATGCGGATTTTGTTGGAAATATTATTTCTTATATCTTAAAAAAAAATCATAAATTTGTATTTTAACATATTTAATTTTTTCCATGTTTAATTAATTTATGATTAATATGAATCTATACTGATTTTCTTTTTGTAAAGTGAATTTTATTGTTTAAAAAAAAACTAAAGTTTACATTAAAATTATGGATATTTTTTCAAGTTTTTCATTAGGGAGAGAAAACTATATCTAGAAAATAACTCTCCAAAGAGAGGACAGTGATAACTGAAAAAAATGGAGATTACAAAATCCAAAATACAGCTAGAGCATTGGGCTAAGATACTCTACTTAGTTGTTATTATAACATAGGAGCATAGAACATTGACACGAAATATCTAAGCTAAGGGATCCAAATCCGAGATTGCAACATATATAGGCTCCTTTAAGACTTTGGGAGTTTTTCCGACTGCAAGGGGTATGCCAAGATGCCACTCTATTCTACCCAATTTGCAGTCCAATCTCTCATATGGTGATGAAGGTGCTCCAAGGAAAGAAAGATATCCTCCTAGTGCTCCTACTAGTCCACAAGTGTGTGCCCCAATAAGAATTTCATTTTCCAATAAATGTAAATAGTTTGCATGTATTAGTTGAAATGACCCCTGGTAAGCACTATGTCTGGAATGCACTCTGCCCATTCTACCAAGACCTCTATATCTAGGAGTGGAGTTATGTGTGTGGAAGCTTATCCCTTAACTTAAGTAATTTCTTTCTAGATAGGGCGTGACATCATATTCTAGTATCAGCCAACAAAATCCTCCAATCGATGATGCATGTGTATTTGCCCCTTTGTGGGCCCACTCTCAATAATATATTGCCCCCTTTCAATCTCGCACCCATTGATGAGGCATAGAGGTGAGAGATAATGGATTGGAATCCTGGATAAGAAATTGAAGAAAACGAATGGACTCTAGAGAAAAAGGGAGCTACCACACAAAGTATAACTTAGATTGATGACCTATTCCAAATGGGGGATAACTCGTAAATGCTTCCAACCAAGCCAAAAAAATAGAGGGAATTACAAGGATCACCCAACTCTACTTCCACCAAAATACAAAAAAACACCATAAAATAGTCTTGCAATAAATCCCCCCAAGAAAATGATAATTTCACTACTAAAATAGTTGATGATAAATGTAAACTAATAGGAGACAATTGGGTATTGTGGTCACAATAATATAACTAATCTCAGGGTCCTGAAATTCGACTGTCAAAGTTAGGATAGATGACAAGAATTTTGTGTCCCCACACACCCTAAGACTAACTACGAACTAGCACAAATTTCCTCTCTCTACCACTCAAAACACATAGATGACTAATTCGAGATGGAGGATGACTCAGGAAATCTGTCAGACAAGGCAACACAATGGAGGGGGGGTGGGACATTAATTACCAAGCTCTATTCACACCAAAACATCTAGAGACACCATAAAGGGAACTTACAACAAATCTTCAGAGAACATAGTATATTCATCGTCAAGGAAATGACCAAGAGAAAAAAATTGAAACAAGCAAGAGACAATTGACTATTGGGGTCACAAATATAGAAACACCCTTGGGGGCCTAAAAATTCACTATCAAACACTGGGTGGATGGCCAGATACCAATGCCCCCACATACCGAAAAACATCCTACATAGAAGCATAACTTTCCTTCCTTGTGCGCTACAGATGTTGACAGCCTTGTAAATAAGGAAATATAATATACCAAAACAAAAACTGAGAAGAAAATGGATATTAACCACAGGGTGGTGTTTTTGTGAAATATGGAAAGAACAAAAACCCCACTATGTTGAAATAACAACTAGTTTGTCTCAATTTCAATGAACTCAGACCCAAAACTAGCAAAATTGCACCACAACCAACCCAAAATTGAGCCTCCTTCCTCCTCTGTTTCCCACACCAAAATTTGTAGGAAAATAAATGTCAAGACACAAGAAAGAAATTTTTTCAAAGAGCACGCCATGAGGAGGCCTTGTTAACACCCTTTGCCACATGAGTATCATACTCCAAAACCATGCATTACAACCACCATCCCCTCTCACCTGTGTTCTTCTCAACCATATAAAGTCATATTAATGGTATGGCCCTAAAAACCTTTAAAATGCATTAAATTTCATGTGGATGTGTTTCCACATCCCCTAGTTCATCAACCAAGTGGGGTGGCAGTAACACACCCCCCTATCTATCTCGAGTGGCACCCCATATTGGGCTAGACCATTCTTTAGAGCTAGCCACTGACATGCATATTTCAGGGGAAGTTTTGGCTTCAAGCTCCAAGTATATGATAAGGAGGTAGATGAGTATAGGTATCCATAATTTTCTAGCAATTTGTAATTTTGTTGCTTATCTACAAGCATAAAGAGGAATAAGAGCCAAAATGTTAGTAATAAGAGAATATACTAGAGCTAAGAGGGGTTTCAATCGCTAGCTCAAGGAAACCTTGTGAATCCAAGTTCCATTTTAGATCTTCTACAAAATATTTATAATGATTTACAAGTTGCCTTCCACTAGAAGCTTGATGTAACCTTGGGCACAAACATTCTCCATACCCATCTAGAGTCTCATAAGTTTTGTTGCATTTACTGATAATGTGGATTGTTAACAAATATTTGAAGAGAGGCATGCCTCTATAATCTTTAATGATTCCACCATATCCTTCCAGACTTGGGTTCCCTTTTGAGGCCCCACCAAAATTCAATTTTAGGAAAGAGGTCAGGGGAGGGATCCAATTTGAAGGGATAGAGAAGGGAATGGAGGGAGTATATGAGGCGATCAATCCTTAGGAGGGGGGTGGGGGTGGGGAAGGAAACTAATATATCAAAAGAATTTCCTCATTGCCCAATGCCTTCCAGTCCTAATAGGACCATGGAAGGGAAAGTATAGATTTTTTGATATGGCAAGAAAGGATGTCCAAATGGAGTCTAAGAAAGGATAGAGGATCCCTTAAAATTTCTTTGATTTCACTCCTTCCATATCCCCTAGTGAAGGAAGCATGGTGATAGAGTCTAGATAAAATTCAGAACTAGATTGGAGAAGGCTTGAGAGCTCTAACAGGCGAAAGTGTTGAAGAGATTGAGTGGATCCCTATCTAATCGCATAAGTCATTTAGCTAATCGAGTCCATAGTCCCATAGATAAAGTGTATTTGTTGAATAAATGTTCAAACTTATATAAGTTTAAGACATAGAGTGTGCATTGAGATGGACCATAGAAGTTTCATTTCTAAATGTTTTCCCAAGTTAAAGGCCCTTTCTGAAATAGGAACCATAGGAAAATGGATATTTTAGGCCAGACATTATGTTGCCACATCCTTTCTGGATCTCTTCTACTTTTATGTCTTCATGGCCCAACTTTAATTTATAAGCTTCCTTTATAATAAAATTTCCTTTTGATTGGTATCCCCGCCAAAGTTTGTTTTCCTAGTTTGAATATGGAATACACATATTTTGTAAGTTTCTCCAAAATTCCTGGAATTTTTCCCCATCTAGTGTTGGTTTCTAGTTTTATGGAGGTATCCATTTATGCCATTGTTGATTGTGATCCCCCTCTACCCAGTAGTCTGTTATTGTATTTTTCCCTTATTCTATCATCTGTTGGATGAGTTTTTATAGCCCAATTTGATCTCATAATTTTGGTAGTTGATGCTAGGAGTCTTCCCAAAACAATTCTTTGCTGCCATTTTTGACCTCCCAAAAGTGATGTTTTTGAACCAAATCCACCCCGTTTTTGCTAATGTCCAAATAGATTATCCAAGGACTTAATTATTTACTCATATTAGGTTCTAATGAGATATATGAGGGGCATAATTATATTTCCAAATTCTCTTCCAAATATCAAGGCCTCCTTGGAATCACCACCACCAAATATTTTCTCCAAGAACTATTATCATAATAGTTGGATCATAGAGTCCCATCCCTCCTGTGAGTTTTTGTTAACATAAAATATCCCAAACCACCAAGGAACACTTCTTTTCTAGATGAGCTCTATCCTAAAGGAAATATTTTTTAATTCTATGGAAATCTTATAGTACAAAGGTTGGAAGCATCATTATTGAGCATAGGCGGATAGGTAAAACTTGCAAGACTGATTTTAGGAGTATTAATCTTCAAACTATGTTAAGAGATCTAAATGTCCAAATTTATAGCTTGTTATAAAAATTAGACAAGAGTTCTCATAAGAAGTGTTGGATTCATAAGCCAATTGTAAGCATCAACATTATAACCAACAATATCTTTGAGACCTAACTAGACAAGCTCATCTTCATTCAAGGGCATTATTTTGAAAGGATTTATGTGTGTGTTGATGGTACTGGACCCGCAAACATTTAGGGGATAACCCTAGTATGAAGTCCCAACTAGACCTCACATCGTTTGGTGTGGGAGTCCCACCCGGTATGATGACCTGATTTCCATTATCTTAAATATTTCCCTCAATTCTTGTTTGTCAGAGCAGGAGAGTGGTATTTTTTGTCTTCTAGAAGTGAGGTTCGCATGCCTGGTCATTGCTAGTGTTACCTATGTCAATGGTTCTTTCACTGTGGAGGGAGACGGTGGGAGTGAGTCCCAAGTCGGTTGGGAGGAAGCCCCAACTCTGTTAGGAACACACAACACAACAGGACATGTACAGCTTCTGGAAGAATAATCCACATGGATTCAAAAGTCACAACACACAAGGGAAGATAACACATACAACACTCAGCGAATGATTCTGTGCGAGTGCCACGATTTTTATAGCAAGTTTTATGTGAAAGGTCTATCTAATTTCTGGGGAGCCAACCAACACGAGTGAGACAATGTTAATAGCATATACAACACATTTTCATTAATAGATATGTATTACAACAAGTGAATGAGTTCAAGTGTTAAACACAAGTTAAAGCAACATGCATTACAAGTGTTCAAGATTAGTCTTACAAAAGTTACAATACATGTGTGAAAACATGATGTCCTATTAGTAGGCTTTTGAATTAAGCGAAAGTTCTAGGACACATCGTTACACCATACATCACTAACCCCGTCGAGGTGTTGGAGCCACTACTTACTCCTCAAAGAAAATATTACAGACTCTCAAGGCTATGTGGGAGGAGATGAGGTGAAAAGTCCTTTGCATGTACAAATGAGGGGTATTTATAGCCAAGGGTGAAACTGACCTTGTGGCTATTTGGCTACCCTCATGAATATTTGACTTCCATGACTTTTCAACTTTACATGAATTTTCATACAACAAGTGGGTCTCTTAGTCTTCCATGTTATATTACATTGATTGACAATATGCCCCACAGTAGAGATGTGGACAACATGACTCATGACAAGACTCGACATGACAGTGATGGTACATTCGTGTTTTTGCTGGTGTGCATGTCAAGTTGTAGTGTTGTTGGTGATGGATTTCCTCATGGTGTGTCACATCTTCACCTCCACATATCACATGCGTGGAGTCTTTGATGATTTTTGGTTCACTTAATGTTGCATTTGCATGTTGCTCCTTGCTTGTATGTTGGAAGGCTTGACAAGTTCGTCCGTTTTTCGAAAAGTGCATGTTTGCTCATCTATCTGTCCATGAAAACATATTTGCATGATCATCCATTCGCAAGCACCTCTCTTTGCGTGCATCATATGTTCATTAATTGGTGAACAAGTCCTTTTGCATGTTCTCCCTTTGTTCGTCCCATCCGTTGTCGCACCATGTTTGTTTGTGTACCTGTATCTGCTCTCACTAATGACGAGATGACATCAAATCCAAAAAACTCCTAGTCTACCATGATGCATGATTGTTTCAAGTGAAAGTGACCATGAGAGGAGACAAGGCTGAGTGTTGGGATGGGGGCTTTGGGCATTGCTAATGAAATCTGCACAAGCATCACTGGGTGATGAAGATGGACAATCCGGATTGACAGTGACTATCCATGGGGTCTGGCTTAGATGGATGACAAAACTATGCAGTTTTTGAGAGGAACATTTCGGGCAGCGGGAAGGTTGGGTAGGCCAAATCTGCGTAGTTTCTAGAACAAGTGGGAAATGAGAGCTTGGCAGCCAAAATTACGCAATTCCTGGAGGGAACTGGGAGTTGGTTACCAGGAGGACTGGTAGCAAAAGCTACAAAATTCCTGAGGAGAACTGGAAGTCATCTGGTGGGTCATGGGTAGCAAAAATTGCACAATTCCTAAGGGGATCTAGCAGTCAGTTGCTATGTCACTAGCCGCAAAAACTACGCAATTCCTGAGGGGAACTAGCATTCAGCTACTGGAGCTTGGCAACAAAAACTGCAGAATTCCTAGAGGGAACTGGCAGTCAGTTACCAAGAGCTGCTGGCGGGAAAAACTATGCTGATGTTGGGAGGCTCACCTGCTGATCACCTCTGTGTAGTTTCTAAGCTGATCGAACTGCTGGGTAGCAAAGGACTTGCTCATGAAAATTGCGCAATTTTCTTGGTGACCAGTCGATCGACTCTCAGGAGAACTCATTGGAAAAACTACACAATTTTCTATGGGAGACAGGGAAGGGCACTCAGTGTCTATCCAGCCTGTCTGTGCAATTTTCTTAGTTAGCAAAGTGGGCAAGTTCTGTAGCCTCTATGAAAATTTTTAGGGGAGTCAGTCATAGGGTGGCTTCCAGGTCAAACTCTCTGATTGACTAGCATGAAGGATGATTGATTTTCTTGCGGGTAGCATAACTTGAAATGACTTGCTCGGTGCTTCTGCATTGTTCTAGGTGACAGTCGATTGAGTCGATGGTGGTGATGGTCCAGCTGTCAGAGGGGAGTTTGGTCGCCAGAACTTTGGCAAAATGACTAAGTGTGTGAACAAGTGAAAGATGAATATGTGATCCTACAAACACACAATTACATGACTCAACGATGAGATGACTCAAACCATCCAGACACACATGCTCAACATGACTAATCCACAATGTGAGTGACAAATGTCACAGTTGTGATTGATTATTGGTTGACCACGACGACACTTTTGCGACAGTGTATGTGACTGTGACAAATGTTTTCATAGCGAACACAACATGAGCACATGAAGCGAAGACCTTGAGTATGACCAGAACATGGTTGCAATCATGACATTGACATCAACATACAAAAGCTTGGGTGAAATGATCAAGCAAGGTGGGTGGGAAGACTTGCACGAACTCACGAAGTGAACCCAAGTGTGTGC
>APFE030739158.1:793-17779 GCA_000404065.3 Pinus taeda | reverse complement strand
GCAGAAATGCAAGCTCTCTAGCTATGAGCATGAGAGCATGCTCCACATTCAAAGACATGCCAATCAACCAAAGTGGAGAAGAAACACACTAGAAGAGCCTGTGACTCAAGAAGAGCTAGTTGAAAGAGCTAGAAGGCATTTGTTAAAAATGGCTGACTTAGAATGTCCTTCTCAGGTGCTTTCTCTGCCAAAGCCTCAAACAGGAGCAGCTGCTTCATCTTCTGCAACACAGCAAGAGGCAGTGCAAACTACAGATCAAGGGAAGAGCAAAGGAAAGGAAAAGATCATGGAAGAACAGCAGCCCCAGCAGGAACAGCAACAAGCAGACCAACAGGGTCAGGAAAAGCAAAAAGGAGAGACCCAGATGGCTACCCAAGAACAAACAGCGCCAATGGCACCTCCAAGGCAAGACTCTAGGGTTGATTCCTCTGTCCTCCAGACCCCTCAAAGGGAGGACATTAGCAGAAAGAGAGAAAGGGAGACTCCCTCACTGAAACACAAGACAAGAGGCAAAGATTAAATCCCTTCTCAGAGGAGGAAATGCCAAGCATGGAGGCTTCTGCCAGCTCCTTGCAACAGGAGCAAGACAGGGCAGCATTGGGAGAAGTGAGCTCCTCAGGGCAGCAGCAGGGAACAGGTGCAAGCATAAAACAACAGTTCAAAGATGCCAAAAGAAGGAGTGAGCCATTAAAGATTCGGCTCTACAATCACCTGCTAAACATGGCACCTGCAAACCAACAGAGGCTCATGTCTGCATTCGATGTGCAGGAGGGCAAGATGACAATGAGCCACTTCACCCCAACAGTGCAGCAACCACAAACAGCTGCAGACTACATCAGGACTAATCTGGAGGTCCTGTCAAAAGACATCCACCCGATGGATCAGATTGAGCTCCACAAATAGATGGGTGAGATGGTCTATGCCACCTTGGCTGATAAGACCTTAGTCAACTATAGGCTGCAGAATAGCCTGAACAATACTTCAGCACAGCTTGATTTGGAGAAGGCTTCCTCTCAAGCTAAGGATAACAGGATTAAAGCCTTAGAGGAAATAATAATAGATTTTGGGCATGACCCCAATGATGTTAAGGCAGTGCAACAAGTCCTCAAGCTGAGGGATGCTGATATGGCAGCAATAAAGAAGAAATTGAAAATCCCACCAACTCTCCACCCACAAACAGATGAGGTGGCCTAGCAGAGGCAAGAAAAGGATGCAGCGTCCTTATTAATGACATTATACAAGGAGCTCATCTAAACACAAGAAAAGTTGTAGGAATCAGAAGCCACATTGGAAGTAGCATTGCAGCAGAAGGAGGCAGGGCAATCTTCACAACCACCTCCAGAAACAATAAATCTTGAGGAAACCCCTCAAGACACTACCCCTCCCAGCCAACAAGTGCAGCAAGAAGCTCCAACCACCACAGCACCAACCACCTCAGCACCAATAACAGAGCAGGCTGAAAGCCTGGACATGCAGAAGCTGAGGAAAGAAATACAGGTACTGGAGTCCCAGATGTCTGAGCTAAGCCAAGCCCGGGACAGCTTGGCAAAAGTAAATGAGAAATATGACAAATCAAAGCAAAATGTGGCTGAGAGGGAAAGGGAGGTAAAGGCCCTGAAAAAGAGGATTGCAAAGCTGGAAAAAGAGCTATCATTGGATAAAGTCACAGCAGAGCTCAAGAGGGTCATCTGGACCACCATTGGACAGTCAATAACCAACCAATGGGAGTATATTGAGGCCATATATGAATAAGTGGCACTCATTGGAAGAGCACGAAAATAACTACAGAGGGAAAGGGTATCTCTAGGCAACATGCCTGAGATTGCCCCCAAGATGATAGAAGTGCTAAATTACAGGACAAGCTCCCAGCTAGTAAGAATGGGGATTGGGAACAGAACAGAGACCATTTCCCTAATCAAAAGAGTCCTGACAATGAGGAACCTGATTCAGACCCTGGAAAGAAGGATCCAGGATATGCAAGTTGATATCAATAAGTTTCAGAACAGGTTCATGGCTTTACAGGACAGAGGGCTCCCCAGCATATTAGATCCTTCAGGAAAATTAATCTCCCATGAGAAATATGTCAAAAGAGTAAGCAATTTTGCAGCAACACAGATTGCAGAGGCACCTAGTACATCTGCAGAAGCAGGCCCAGTAATAGGGCAAATTCTTTTTGATAGAATAGATAATTTATTTTTTATTAGAAATGAAGTTGCACATTTATTTGATGAGCCCCCTCACTTCTATAAATATATAGAGGCTGATGAGACCATAGGGTCAATTTTGAAGCATCAGTTGCCTCCACCAGATACATGGCAGGAATTGATTCAATTACTGTTGAACCAAAGTCAGTAATCGCGGTTTTTTCTTCAAACAAACAGTTTGAATCTCATACACAGTAGGACAGAGACACATCAGCAGGTATGAATACAGAGGCTGAGCCAACTCAGCACAGGTACTCAGGCCACAACAGTAGTATCAGCAGGCATAGGTGGCAGGGCCGAGAAGACACAGAAAGTTACAGCTGCACAGCCACGTCATTCAGCAGTTATGGCAAGCGCTCAACCGACTCCGTGAGCCCCAAAGGTCAAAATTTCTCTGACAGGAGTTAAAGAGCCTTTATAACTCATTCAAGATTGTAATAACTTCTCATCTGCAAGCCCTGTACGAGTAAAAGAAGATATTTCCCCTCTCAGATGACTCAATGCCTGAGATATTTTGTAATAGACTTCTATATATTTCCCCTCGCATTTGTTAGCAAGGGTTAGACTCCGGATGTAAGAAATCTCTTGAGATCTATTATGTTACTCCTCTATTGTAAATCTTCAGACAACTAATACAAAGGATGATGGGATTTCGAAAAGCATTGTGTCTCTTGATGTCTTGCTGGTGTATGGCTAAAGTTGCAGGATACTTGTGTATTTCGTGGCTCAATAATTTTTTCTCGTTACACTCTGTTATATGCTTGTTATGTTTTCTTATATCATTCATGTATTTTCATGCACTAAATATCTAGATAGCAAGGAAAAGGAATAGTCTCAGTATTTAATCATTGGTTAACCTGAGCTCAATCTAAGCTATTTCAAATGTTTTCTTCAGTTATGGTAAATAAAGAGTAATTCTTAAATGCTACCTTTCACACTATATCATCACAGTAATCTATTTATTCAGGAATTCAAGTAATGCTCCTAAGTAATAGATTTCTTTCCCACATTTCACCTCAGTAAAGAATTTTTAAATGATCTTTGCTAGTTGCTTCTCATTTTCACCCTCACAATTTACATTTTGTTTTATGAAATACACACAGGCCCTGTAATTCCAGCTGCATTTTAGCCAGGATCTCAAGGAAGCAACAACTACAGACCCCATTTGCCCAATGGATTAGTTTCACCTGCAGAGAAAACTCTAAAAAACTATCAGGAGCATCCTCCCAACCAAACATAAAAACAATCAAACATGTACTTCATAACTAGCCTAAAAACTCCATTAAAACAGTGACAAACCTTACAGAGAGAGCCCTCTCTGATTACAGCTGGGCTAGAAGCTGTAGTCCAAACATTGGTTAGTGGTTACCTCGGCCGTATCCCTTAAGGAGCCAAGGGACAACCTGAGTGTTAACACTTACAACAGTTATAATACATGTCTAAAAATGTGCTAGCCTGTTAGCATGCTTCTGAATTAAGCAAAAGTTCCAAGACACATCGTTACACCATACATCACTAACCCCGTGGGAGGGGTGTTGGAGCCACTACTTACTCCTCAAAGAAAAGATTACAGACTCTCGAGGCTATGTGCGAGGAGCTGAGGTGAAAATTCCTTTGCATGTACAAATGAGGGGGTATTTATAGCCAATGGTGAAACTGACCCTTGTGGCTGTTCGGCTACCCTCATGACTGTTTAACTTCCATGACTTTTCAACTTTACATGACTCTTCATACAACAGGTGGGTCTCTTGGACTTCCACGTTACATTACATTGATTGATAATATGGCCCACAATAGAGATGTGGACAACATCACTCATGACAAGACTCGACATGACAGTGATGATACATTCATGTTGTTGTTGGTGTGCATGTCGAGCTACAGTGTTGTTGGTGACGGATGTCCTCATGGTGTGTCATACCTTCACCTTGGCATAAAAACATGCTCAGAGTCTTTGATGGTTATTGGTTAACTTGATGTTTCTTTTGCACCTTTCTCCTTGCTTATATGTTGGAAGGCTTGATAGGTTCATCCATTTACAAAAAGTGCATGTTTGCTCATCCGCTCGCGAACACATCTTTGCATGATCATCTGTTCGCGAGCACATCTCTTCACATGCATCATTTGTTTGTCTATTGGAAAACATGTCCTTCTGCATGTGCTCCCTTCATTCATCCCATCTTTCATCACACCATGTTTTTTTGTGTACCTATATCTGCGGTAACTCATGATGAGATGACAACAAATCCAAAAACCTCCTAGTCTACCATGATGCATGATCATTTCGAGTGCAGGTGATCGGGAGAGGAGATAAGGTTGAGAGTTGGGATGGGGGCTTCAGGAATTTCTTATGAAAACTACACAAGAGTCACTAGGTGATGAAGATGGGCAATCTAAATTGACAATGACTATCTGCAGGGTCTGGCTCAGCTGGAGGAAAAAACTGTGCAGTTTTTTAGAGGTACAATCTGGGTGGTGGGAAGGCTGGGAAAGCCAAATCTACATAGTTTCTGGAACGAGCTGGAAGCGGGAGTTTGGAAGTTAAAACTACGCAATTCCTGGAGGGAACTAGTAGCTGACTGCTGGGAGGAATGGTAGCAGTGCAATTCCTAAGGGAAACTTGCAGTCAGTTGTTGGGTCATTGGCAACAAAAACTACGTAATTCCTGAAAGGAAATGGAAGTCAACTGCCAGAGCTTGGCAGCAAAAACTACACAATTCTTGGAGGGAAATGGCAGTTAGCTGCCGGAGCTGCTGGCGAGAAAAATTACGCTGATGCTGGGAGGCTGGCCTGCTGATCACCTTTGCGTAGTTTCTGAGCTGAGCGGAGTTTTGGGTAGCAGAGCACTTGCTCGTGAAAACTGCGCAATTTTCTTGGTGAGCAATTGGTCAACTATCGGGAGGACTGGCTGGAAAAACTGTGTAATTTTCTGAGGGAGATAGGGATGGGAACTTGGTGTCTGTTTGGCCTATCTATGCAATTGTCTCAATCAATGGAGTGGGCAAGGTCTCCAGCCTCTTTGCAATTTTTGTCAGTTCAAACTCTCCAGTTGACCAACATGAAGGATGATTGATTTGCTTGCTGGCAACGCAGCTTGAAATAACTTGCTTAGTGCTTCTACACTGTTCTGGGTGATAGTCGATCGAGTTGATGGTGGGGTGATGGTCCGACTGTCAGAGGGGAGTCTGGACATCAGAACTTCAACAAAATGTCTAAGTGTGTGAACAAGTGAAAGATGCATATGTGATCCTGCAAACACACACTTACATGACTCGACAACGAGACGACTCAAACCATCCTGACACATATGCTCAACATGATTGAATGACAGTGTGAGCGACAAGTGCCATAATTTTGATTCATTATTGGTCGACTGTGATGATGCTTGGGTGACAGTGTGTGCGACTCTATGTGTGAGTGCGACAGATGTTTTCATAGCGAACACAACATGTACACACGAATCGAAAACCTTGAGTATGATGAGAACATGGTCACAAGCATGATATTGACATCAACATGCAAAAGCTTTGGTGAGATTATCAAGTAAGGTGGGTGAGAAGACTCGCACAAACTCATGGAGTGAACCTGAGTGTGTGCAGTCATCAAGTGAAACTCTCAAGGGAGGCTCTAAAATTGGATGTAGGCCAAAATTTTGGAGGGTGGTTGTAGTCGCTACAATAGTGTGATATTGGACTAACTCTATAAAGGAACATACTCCATCTTGATGTTCACAAGGTATGTCCTTTTAGGATTATTCTTATCTTGGATTCTCAATACTCAAAGAATATTCTTCCTCTTCAACCACTCTTATCTTGGACACTTGTCATGTCCTCAAAGAGTGTCGGTACCTTTCCTTTCTTGGATGCTCTATGCTAAAGGAAACCACATATGCTTATCCAATCCTCCATCATTCTCTCTCCAAGGAATTCACTTAGACTTATGGTTCTTATTCTTGATCAAATGCATGACACATGAAGAAGAGAATGCACACGTGATGTCCATCATCACTCCCTCTCAACTAGAGAGAATATCCATATCCCCTCTTGACTAGGGAATGGATCCTTACTCCTATAAAAGAGACTTCTTTACTCCTTCTCAAATCTAGAGGAGATTCCATGCTTACTTTCTATTTTTGAAGTCAACACCACAAGCATTATACCTTGTCTCCATAAGAGTATCAACTACATGTTCTTGATGGAGATAGTTGCATGGCTCTCTCTTTCCTTCACATCTCATTGTATCGAGCTTCCTCCCTTTTGATGTATCATGGAGCCATCTTCTTTCTTCAAGATTGTGATAGTATACAGGTCATCAATATTTCAAATCACTTTCATCTTTTCATCATCAATGAAGGCATTATATTGAGCCTTTCCAAACTTCAAGATGATCATATCTTCCTCAGGAAATTGATATCTTTGTTGTTGTATGAACTTGACCTTCAGGTTATCTTCTTTCACTGCTACCTCTTAACCCCAATATGAACATATCTTAACTTCATAATTGTCAAAATCATATGTTGAGATTTCCTCAACTTTCATAATATATTCTTGCAATACCCTTTCGAGTAGAAAAATAACATGTTAACCAGATAACTAATAACAAAGATATTAGACTTACCTCCTCATGATGACCTTCTCATCAAAACATCAACTTCATCTTGGTCCATCTTCACACGAGTCTTCCTTCATGCATCAGAGTGCCCAAGGATCAAACTTAATTACAAAGTTACAATATTCTTTTGAAGACTATACTAGATGTTGAGCACCATTCTATACAATCTAGTGAGAAGGTATTGATTTTTATTCATTTTATAGTAAGCCACATTCATCTCTTAGGTATCTATAATCAAATGAAAGATTCACCATACATGATTTATGACCAACTTCTTTTACAAGATTTTTTATATATAAATCCTACCAAAATGTTACTTCAAATATGCATTCCTAATCTTTCATACAATCATCTAGCTATTTGTACTTCAACTTGACCAACTGAATTCTTTTATCCTTCAAGAGTATTGTTCCATACAATATGGAATATATACTAACCTTGTCATAATGCTTCTTCCAAGAAACTTACAAAATGATGGTTCTTACAGGATCATGATGATCCACCTTGGCAAAATTATTGCCTCTAACATAACATTAGAGAATGCCCTGCATGAACAATAATATGAAAAAATGGTCCAATTTTATAACTAGATGATCCCTACAAAGCAACTCAATAAAGTAGACTCTAAATCTTCTATTATCACATTCTTCTATTTATGATGCCATGCTTTTACAAAAAAATATTCTAGAGTAAAAAACAATGTATTTTATTCTAAAGGAAACACCAACTTCATAATGAACCTCATAGAGAGGATTCCTTATTTGATAGTAAATATAATTAAAATCTTCTTTCTTCGGCTTCTTCTCAGCTTCTCCCATCTCCTCATTTGTGTGAGCTTCACTCCTTTCCTTTTTATTATTGCTTTTATTATTTGGACAGTCCCTCGTAAAGTGTCCATATTCACTGCATCCAAGGCATTGGACTTTGGACATATCTGGCCTCTTCTTGGACTTTCCAAACTTTCCCTTCTTCAACTCCTTGGTTATCACAATGAAGGCTTTATACTGTTCATCTGATTCGATATCATATTTTTCGTTGATCCTAGTTTCTTCCAAGATGCATTGAGTCCACAACTCATCAAAAGGATTTGAGTTTTTCTTAGAGTAATTTCTAGTTGCAAAACTGCTCCATTCTAGTGGCAAGGCATTCAATACTAAGATGGTCATCTCAGAGTCATAAATTGTCTCCTCAAGGCCCTGTGATTGATCTCTTATTTGAGAAATATTCATTGTAAAGGAGGTCATGTCCTTGTCCTTCAATTTCTTCACCTTATATAGTTTATTTCTCAAAGACATCTTTTGACTTGAAGTACAAATAAAGTAAAATATTTACTAGCTTTTCATACATAGCCTTACAAGTCTTCAAATTAACATCAAATGGAATAAGATGATCCTTAATGGATTCAACAATTATCCTTTTGTTCCATTACTTCCCCTTTCTTGTATTTCGCTAGCTCTTTGAATCTTCTCTTTGATAGGTTTAGTAATTTCACTGAGAACATATTCCATTACTTCATGTTTTGTAAGTGCCAGATCAATCCTTTTCTTCCATGCTAGGAAATTTGTTGAGCCCATAAGCTTATTTTTTTCCTTAGAGAAAGAACCCATATGACCTATAGATTCATACATATATTAAGAATATGATACTTACTTGTCAACCAAGAGTCTTCCCTTTTTAGATGATGTCTTCAACTATCTCGAGGATTTCAAGATCTTCAAAGAGACTACAATGATGTCCTAGAAATATGTCTTCTAGGATACCTTCAACAACAACTTCAAAGAGTGATGAATGATATCAAGATCCTTTAATTATTCCTCCAAAGATGTCTTCTAATGAGCCTTCAAATAGATCTTCTTCCAAGAGAGATCAACAACCTTCTTTTAACCATCCTCCTCAAGATTTACTTTGATGAGGGCTTGATGTATTTTTTTGCACATGATTTCCCTTAGACAACCATTCTTGTGTCCATAAGATGATCCTTCAAGTTTCCTTCTTGTTCAACTTAGCTATAATACCATGTTGGAAAATTCAATATGGCAGCTATTAATTCATATTCTACCCATCATAATTTCTTGTGATAGTTATTTATCTTCTTGCATTCTCTTTATTAGTTCTTCTTCATCAAACAATTATCAAAAGAAGCATAGTAAAGATAGTGGACAAAGAAATTAGGCTCCAAGCCAGGGAAAAGCCCCTCTAAGGGTAAAAATAAGAAGAAATATTTTCTTCTTATAGATTCTAATTCAAATGAGACAACAAAGACCCAAACACTAGACCAAGTCTTCCTCCAAGAACCAAGTCAGCTCTCCAAAGAAACAGTTGGGACAGGGTCCCCTGCAGTCAATTTTGGGGCAAAAGACCAAGTTTTGGGGCAGAAAGCCCAAGTTTTGTGTGTAAACAATGTAAAGTCTCCACAAAATGTGGTCATGGAGTGCATAGATAATGAAGTGTCATAAAGGGTTTTACCCTTATTTTATGTAAGTTGTGGCGGCTTTAGCAAATCTACCAATGGTCCGCAGACTGTGGGATTATATAAAAAGGAGATTCTTAGAGGGTCTAAGGCATATATAGAAAGGAAGAATGAAGATGTAATGGGTCACTAGTAGTAAGAATGAAGCAGTATTAGAGTAGAAGAGAGGCTCTGCAACTGTGTACACAGAGGCCTAGAGTAGAGTCCGCAGCTGAGTGTGCAAGGGAGTCTTGAGTCTGTAAGAAGAACATAAGCATTAATAAAGATATTATTATGGAAATATCTGTGTTTGTCTATCTATTTTTGCTATGAATGAATGCTTTTATGCTATGATGAATGATGGGTTTATGAATTAACACTCTATTGATGTGTGATTTTACATGGTTTACATTGTCATATGAACGCAAGTAATAATAACTATTTACCCAAAGAATATCTTATTGTATGTTAATATTAACAAACGCTTAAGCCGATATGGGAAAATAAAAAATTAAGGGTACTTACAGAGGCGCATAAAGGGTTGATTCACCTGTTTAGGGTCTGCAAAAGACAGTCATAGACCTTCATGGAGGTATAGAATCTGATTAAGATAAGTTATATAGATAAACCCTCGGGGCTTATCGATTTGCGCGAAGACATGGTTAGGGCATAAAATGACATCATGCTCATCTCTAGGTGCAGAAACTTGGTTCCAACATCCCCCCCTCATACTTCTTTGGGTGAGACTTCAGTCTGCGCTCCACGAGTTGATGCTGAAAGGGCCAATAGTGTAGGGATTTGTTTGGCAAACTTAACTCTGAACCTGGGTCAGGACCCCGTACGCCAACAAATGGTTCCGTTGAAGGGACCGGGATCTTCATAAAGAGATGTGTGATGTTGCATCACTGGAATCCAACAAAGAAAGAAATTGAGGAGTGGGTGGATAGAAAGATCCACGAATTCACAGTGCAAGAAAACAGGAATCCACAATTAATGAAAGAACAGTGGTTGGAAAGGTATTTGGACATAGAGATACATGAAATGTTCTTTTGTTCCTTCCCGATCGAGCTATATGAGTGGATCGCTAAATTAGGAGACAGACAGAGAAGGTGGAGGCTTGACAGTCCAATAGTGTGGACCTCATAGTTAGTGTGGATATTGGAAGCCTCTGAAGATAACATCACACACGTTGTCGATCACTGGCTTGATCGTGTCATCGGAGGGTTTGTGACAAAGTTCGTAGCCGATACCTCGGTCAGCTACAACAAAGCAGAGTGATGCTTCTTCAAGGGACCACAAAGTAAGTATTTAAGATCTTTGAATACTTGGATTAAAATGCTTTTGCGTGAAAAGTGGGTTATCCAATTACCTTGATGTTGGGAGCTACGCAAAGTGGAAATTTATTTAGGGATAGAAGGAGAACAGATCTTGAATATAGCCCATTGATTGAGCCTCCTCTGAGTGATGATGAAGGAGCATCACCGTAGAGCATTGTCCAGTTAATAAGGCAAGGATTCCCACAAATACCCCATCCTTCCACACCACCTCCATCTTCACCTACATAGCATACACCTTCGCCCACACCGCCACCACCTCCGCCACTGTTCAATATGGTGAATGCAATGCATTTTCCCATTTTCAAGGGCTTGGGAAATGAGGATCTAGACCAGTTTTGGTTCGTTCTAAAGGCCGTGTGGACAACCCAGAACATTACAGATGATTAGATGAAGAAATAAACGTTGCTTACTGCTTTACAAGATCGTGTGCTAACGTGGTACATTAAGTACTTCACTGATAACCCAACAACTGCGTTGGCTGACATTCAGACTGCACTAAATAAGGAAGTTAGTATACCTATGTCTGAAGCGTAATCAATAATTGGATTCAAGGAAATCATGACGAAGCCTGGCAAGAAACCCTAGGAGCTAGATCAGAGATTGAAATGCAAGATCCACAAAGCTAACATGAATCTTACGGATGGGTAGTGAATGTTTTGTGGCTTCGCTCTTGCCTCATTTAAGGGTTTCTTTATCATAACAAAAGATTGGGACCCACGTGGAAGCCCTGGAGATCACAATGAGACTGCATGAGACACCAATTCATGATGCTACTTTGGGAGTTCAGTAGATTCACGCGGAGTTGAGGAATCTTTTCCTAGAATTCCAAAGTATGAAGAAGGATAGAGCGGCTTGGACAAAGGTGTGTAAAGAAGTTTGATGTTTGAAATGAAAGGGTCATGGGCATGATAAAGATCAATTCCATGTCTTCACAAATTATGTTGCAGGAGGAGGTTTGATGCCTCTGAGGCCGAAAGCTCAAGCAGGGCCAAGTACAAGGCCTCCGCTGTGGTGTACTATCTGTCAGGTAGCCAGAAAAAATGTGACATAAAATTTTCAATTGCTACAGAAATTTGTACAAACACTGCAACAACTCTTCTGCAACTTCTGTAAATCGGTGGGTCACGATGAGCACAACTGCCATAGTTATGAGCTAATGATGGAGAGAGTTCCTACATATCAAATGTAGATAGAAACTTAGCCTCTGGATCAAGGCAATGCGGGAGCACGAGGAGGATATCAGGAGCACGGATGAGGCCAAGGTGGAGGAGGACCTGTGAGAGGTCGAGGACAAGTTATTTGCTACAATTGTGGAGGGCCAGGACACTATGCATGAGAGTGTACAAACCCAACATGCATGTCGTGTCGATACTATACTCAGTTTGAACACACGATAGAAGACTACCCTATATTAATAGCTAAGATGAAGAAAAAGGAGATGCAGCCTCAGCAACCTACCCAGAACTTGTAGATGATGAGGGCTGAACCTCGCGAAGAAGATCCTAATGTGAATATACTGTTGTGAAGTGGAATGACGACTGGCAAAGATAATGGAAAGCAACCTGAAGAAAGTGAATGGGCTCACAAAGCTCAAGAGAAGGAGGTCGGCTTTGATCTAGAGTGCGCAAAAGAAACCTTCATGGAAGTGAAGAAAAGCTTCGTTGAGGCTTCTACCTCGGGAATTTACGATAAGTAGCCTAAAGAAATGGACCCATCCATGCTTACTACCTTTTTGGAGACCTGTATGAAGCTGCTATGCAATAGCAAGGCCGTGAAAGGATTATAGGAGTTGATAAATAAATGTGTAGGTAAAGAAAATGGTCCTGAGGGGCCATGCGTGGTTAGGAAAATTGGTAAACATAAGGAAAGAATAGGGCCTAAGATGAGGCTCACCACACAAATAGGAGATTATGAAATGGACCAAGTTATTTTGGATCTTGGGTCAGATGCAAATGTTTTGCCTAAACAAACAAGGGAGAGAATGGGGAGACCTACACTACAGTGGTCTCTCATTCAATTAAGGATGGTGAATCAGCAAAATATTATCCCCATGGGAATATTGCAGGGAGTGACAGTAGATATTGAAGGCGCGAGCACATTGGATGATTTTGAAGTGATAGAGATTGTCGATGACAGCAATCCCTACCCCGCGCTCCTTGGGATCCACTGGGTTATTGACATGAATGGGGCAATCAATTTGAAGAAGCGAACAATGTCACTTGAGAGGAAATCGCTCTACGTAGTAGTACCTCTGGACCCTGCAGAAGGATTGTGCTATACTGAACTGATTTACGATTATGAAAGTGACGATGATTTGGACCAAATCTACAAAATAACAGTGCGAGACCAAGATTGGGTGAATCTGAAAGAAGATGGATGCATTACATGGGACCATGAAAGTTCTTGTACATCGGATTCAGATGAGGAGTTGGAACGCTGGCAGAATAGGTTGCACAAAGTATCTACACTGCGTTGTAACATGATGACTAAATCGTTGCACTTTGTATCATTAGAGGTAAGGAGTTTGCCTTATTATGATGGTCTAACTGACATAGATAAATTTTTGGATGCATTTGAAAGGGAAGTGCTTGAGAAGCATGGATTCCAAGCATTAGATTTTGCGCTATGCCAACAAGATGGTGGGGTACGCATAAAGACAATTTTGATGGATGGCAAGAATACAGAAGAATGATGAGGTTGCGGTTTGATCACCCAAAAGTGTGATTGACAGAGAAATATGATGGGAGGAGTGACCCATGCGATCACTGAGCAAAAATGGACTGATGCTTATGGAATAGAGCCGCAACCAAAGTGGGTGCATTTATTCTGTCACACTTTGGACGTAATACCAATGAATTATACTTGGAAACAGAGCTCCACCATGGCACAAACGAATGGGATATTTTGAGACAAGGATTTGTGATGAAATTCAACTTTAAGGATGGATTCTAGTGCATTGATGAAGCGTTGCAGGAGGCCACAGCAGCGATCTTCTGAATGTCGCAGGATCCCTTGGATTTGATTCAAACAGATTGGACCACCCAGTTGTGCCATGCGCTGCAGTGCTACAATGTGACTGCTGAAGAAGAAGAAGAGGAGGATCCCAGGAACATTAATATCCCAGAGGAAGAAGTTCACCGTGAAGTTCAGCAGCTACAGATAGAGAATCCAGATATCACCCTGCCGCTAAAAACTAGACAAGTGAACATTGTAACAAAGGCAGAGCCAAAGTTTGCGAAGATATGGGACTATTGGATGATGTTTTGGTGGATAAGGTTGTTGAGTTGCTCCGCGAGTACTAGGATTTGTTCCCTACAAAGTTTTCAGACTTGAAGGGGATAATAGGTGATTTAGGAGTGATGAAAATAACATTGAAACCAGACACGAAGCCTGTGAAGTAGAGCCCATATCGCCTTAACCCTAAGTACAATGAAAAGGTCTGTTTGGAGTTGGACAAAATGTTGGCAACGGGTATTATTGAACCAATAGAGGATTCCAATTAAGTCCTATGCTAATTCAGGAAAAGAAGGATGAGATAAGGCTTTGCATAGATCTGAGGAAGTTGAATGATGCTTGTGTTCATGATCCTTTCCCAATTTCGTTCACAGATGAAGTGTTGGATAAAGTTGGTGGACAGGAGGCCTATTTATCCAGGTGGATATTGGTGGCCACCCACCAATTCCACTTGGACCCCACCATTGTTTCTTTTAGTTTTTCAGTTTCATTAATTGTAGCACAATTTACTATTTTTAGCAGTTTTTCAGGTCCTGAACTTCCAGAGCCATTTTGAGGCCCTAAACGACATTTTTTTAGAAAACTGGGAGCAACATAGACTTATCTTGCTCTTCCAAAAGTTGTAATCCTCAGATAGATCTTTCTAACGAGGTATTGTGCGCATCAAACAGTGGTCGTATGCCAAAGTTACGACCTCGGGAAGTTGATGTACCAATTTACCCAAAACAAGGCCCATAGTTTGGCGCTTCATCTCCTAGGGTTAGGTTTTTAGATGTTTAGGGTTTTCCATTGTTTCTCAACAATAAATAGGCCTTCGAGCCTCAGTATAAGATAGTTCAGGGGCATGTAAATCATCTTAGCTAGTTTATTTCCATTTCTGTTTGTAAGCATATTTTAGTATTTTACAGTAATGAAATGAAGTATTATTTCTGCTGCATCTCTGTATGTATGACTATATCTATAATTTGTGTGTTCCTGTTTAAATCTGGATTAGTGGTATTAAAACGGTCAGCTCTTTCTCTGTCTTTCTTTGCATTTCCCCAACGAGGTCGAGATATAAGGAGTTAGGGCTTGAATTGATCAAACCTTTGCAAGACCAACCTCGCAAATCCTGACGACCTCCCATGGCAGTGAAAAGAAAGATGAGGGGGAGGAGATCCTATCAAAATCTTGCTCAAAGAGGCCCTCGAGCAACAAAGGAACATGATGATGGACAACTTTGCCCAGATCCTTTAGCGGCTACCCAAGGGCGACACATCTACTTCCAGCAACTACTCTGGAAGTGCAACACCCTTTAAGGTACAAGTTAACTTTGACATTCCCATATTTGAGGGTCAGATAAATGCAGACATCATAGATAAATGGTTAAATCTACTAGAAGGGTACTTTTTTGTTCATGATTTTTCTGGCCAGGAAAAGATTACTTTCACTCTTCTCAAAGCTACCCCCCATGTCAAGGACTGGTGGGCAAACCCACTGCAAGCAGAAGGATGAAAGTACAGCCTCACTGTTTTCAGCCGCACCCACTTGGAATTCATTTTGGGCTAGCATTAAGGAGCAGTACTACCCTGTCTAAAGCTATGAGGATCAATACATAAAGTGGACCACGCTGTGGCAGGTAAGGGACCAAGACGTGCGGAAGTTTACCTTGTGTTTAAGGATTCAGAGCAGAATTTGGTACTCAAATACCACAGGTGCCTGCATAGGTACATCTAGGATGAAATATAATTCTTGAACATCACCTCACTGAGCACGGCCTATCAATATGCCATCAAGATCGAGCAAAATTTTAAACAAAAGAAGATAGCCTTTGGATCTGTGAATCAAAGCAAGGGAAAGGTGCCCCCAAACTGCAGAACAAAGGACAAAGCCAAGGCGGGGCAGCCCAAGACAACCCGCCAAAGCCACAAGCTAAGAACATCATTGTGAAGCCAAAAAAGGACACAGGAAAGTGGTGTGAGTTCCATAAGAGCTCCACTCACAACACAAGTGAGTGTTGGGCCAAGAAGTCACTGGTGACTGAGCTAAAGGTTTCAAAATCAGATGCATGTTCTAACTCTAAATCAGAACCTGACAAGGGGAATGAAAAAGGGAGGTAGATTATCTATGTGGAGCCCAACACCATTGCTGCCACCATGAAGATCCAAAAGAAGGAACCCAAAGATCCAGAGGAGGAGGAGCGCCTCTTCCACTCCTAGATGTGGGTAAAGGGATCCCCGCTACAGTTCATTATTGACAGCGGGAGCCAAAAAAACCTCATTTTGGAAAATATCATGAAGTGGATGGGCTTATCAACCACATCACATCCACAAGCGTACACCATCGGGGGGCTTCACCAAGGACAGGATCTTCATGTGAGCCAGCAGTGTCACCTTCCTTACAACATCAAGCCCCTCAAAGATGAGGTATTATATGATGTTGCTCCCCTTGATGTTTGTGATGTATTATTAGGCTAACCATACTTGTGGAAGAGACATTCTATGTATGAATCAAGGCCTTGTGCTATTATTTTTACATTGGGAAATAAGTTGTATAGGATACCAGAGGTAGCACCACCTACCGCCATCTCTTTGGCTACTGCAAAAGAATGCAATAAGCTCGTTTCCAAAACTAGGAAATTTGTTTTCCTAATGATACGCCCTCAAGGAAAGAAGAAGATGGTGGCCACGACCTCTAAACAAGGCCCCTCCGCATGAGAACTACAGATGGACAAGGTTGTGGAGGAGTACAAGGACATCTTCACCTCCCCCGCAGGGGTTCCTCTGCACTGTCAGGTCCAGCACTCCATCAATCTGATCCCAAGTGCACCGCTACCCAATGGACCAATATATCGGTGCTCTGTTCTGGACAACAATGAAATCAAGAGGCAGATCAGGAGCTGCCGCAGAAAGGTCACATCCGATCGAGTTCATCACCCTGTGGGAGCCTGATCGTGTTGGTATAGAAGAAGGATGGGACTTGGAGACTTTGTATTGACTATCAGGCATTGAACAAGATCATTTTCTGGAATAGGTACCCGATCCCACGGATTGATGACCTTCTGGACCAACTAAAGTGTGAAAAATATTTTAGCAAGATCGATTTGAAGTCAGAATATCACCAGATACCAATTGCCTTTGATGTGTGGAAGACTGCCTTTTCGAATGGTTGG
>APFE030739155.1:32850-63012 GCA_000404065.3 Pinus taeda | reverse complement strand
AATAAATAAAAAATAAAAAATAAAAAATTGCTGAAAACACAAATTCTGGAAATTTTACAGAATGATAGAAAATGCAGAAATAAAAAATCAACAAGTACAAACAGTTATTTAACACATTTCAACACAGTGATTTTTGGTCAATGTGACCTTGGAAAAACCCCTACAACTCTTGGGGAAAACCAGTTTGAGAGCTCTTCTTTATTTCTGAAAATGCCTTTTTTTACAGTGAGAAATATTCAGCAAAAAATCAGCAAGCAAATTTACAACTTATCTCTTTTCTCGTGCCTCACAACAAACTGGAAATTACGGCAAACAGGACAGCAATAAATGCTGTATGGCCTCCTCGATTTTCATGCCCACTTTCAGCCTTAAATGTTGTTGTACGGTCTGCATTAAATGCGCTGTATGGACTGCAATAAATGCGCTATACAAACCTCAATTTGCGCGAAGAAAAAACAACAAACTGCTCCTCGATTTCTGTGCAACCCATTCCTCGATTTCTGTGCAAACTAGCTGTACAGATTTCTAGAAAATCGTGCCAAAATCAACCTTTCACTGTGTGTTGAATCAGCTGTACAAATCTGCTCAACTGCTGCCTTGGAATGTGTGGCAAGTTGTTGTCTCCTTCTCCTCCTTGTCCAGAAATCTCCCTTGCTCTCTTGCTCTTCTTCTCTCAATCTGCTCATGAAAGAATGAATGACCTTTTGCCTCTTTTTCCTCCTTTAATCTAATCCTAAGTGACTTTTGGGTAACCTCTAAATCATATGGCCGAAATAGATTGAGATCTAAGGCTGAGATTAAATACTCATTTAAATCTCACTTTTTATTTTTTAACTCACCCCACTTTAATAAAGACCCACTTAGTCATTTATTTCCAAAGTCACTTTTCCTTTCTAATTTTACATTAACTTTATTAAAGTCACTTTAAAATTACACTTTAGTAACTTTATCACTTAAAGTCACTTTTAAATTAGATTTAGCTTTATAAAAATTATAAAGTTACTTTAGGAGAAAAATTAAATTCTTTTGGACACTTTTCCCTAGGCCAAAGATCAAAGCCTTAGGGAACCACCTGTCCTCTGGTACCAAATTTCAACAGTTAGCAGTAATTTGTTTTGCTACCTCTGCGAGAAGGCTAGCTCCACCACACTCTTGTCTCAGTCCTTACTGGATTATTGCATGACCCTCCTCAGGTAACCTAGGATCTTCCCATTATCGCAGCTTATGAGACTGTGCTGGTTTTTCATGTTTTGTTTTTGCAGTGCGACAATGATTCTTAGTTAACTGATCTCACTGTTGTAGGGCTGTGAATGGCCAGCACCTCTTCCTTTTTCCTTTCTAGGAGCAACTCACATCGAGTTCAAGTTACTTTCTTCATGAGTTTAGCAATCTCAAGGTTTCCTTGTAACCGTCTAGTTCATGGTTTTCCTTCGGAGTGTCTAGGCCTAGTCAAAGGAACCCTTCCCTATGCAACAGATTTAGGTATAAACACTTTCCCCATTTGTTCATTGTTCTGAGTTATGAATTGTTGTTATTTATTAATAACTTAACTAGGTGTTTGGCTTCTCATGTAGAAAGAAGAGGAGGTTTTCAAAGCAACTCCCAGGATTTAGTTCCCAAGATATCTTCTAGCACTTATACTCTTCAACACAGGTTGACCAAGTTCCTCTTATTACTCGGAAGCTCGCCTTCTCTTTGATGAGTTTGTTTGAGAAAACCCTTAAGGGGTTTTAACCCATTCCATTTGGCTACATTGTTTAACATCGAATTACTTTTGTATAAACTATCTACATTCTTTTATTTTTTCATTTTGTAAGCTCTTCAGGGTTTAATGCAATTTCATTTTTGCATCGCAAAATTTTATTCGTTTAAACATAAAATGGGTTTAGTAGAGGTTTTGAAGATGATTGAAGGATAAGTTTTGTTTTGTTTGATTGTCAGCTTCTTTCTAGTTCCTGACTGTACAAAGACAAAACTGTTACTTCCATTAAGATTTAGCCTTGGTACTTGGTTTACATGCTTAAGCAATTTCAAAGTGTTTTCCCTTTCCTTAATTACTATGAGTATGTTATGCTGGCCCACGATGGCTTGTCGAGGAAAATAATTAATCGCCTTAACTTGGAATTTACAGTTTTTCCTAGGTTGAGGCTTGTTATATGATAGCGTACTGCATTATGTCTCTTTAGTACTTAAATATCTATGATTTTGACTAATGTTCCCATTCAAAATCATTGTTTGTTTTCCACTGCATGAAATGTGAAAAAAATGGTTTATGTACTAGCATTCTTAGTCTCAGATACATTAATTGTTTAAGTTGGCATGCTCTTGTATACTGCAAACTGGCTAACGTGGCTATCAAGTTCTAGTTTATAGGTTTTCTATCTTAATGTGTAACTGAATCGTTCGCAGGGTTATTCTGTAGTTTTCTTTGAGGGATTTCTTTTCCCTTCAGAATATGCAAAAAGGATATGTATTTTTTTTGTTTTCCTCATAGCAACTTGATCCTATTATGGGCCAAATGTAAAATATACTACCTTTATGTTTCTCGTAATACCACTATGAGAACTGCAGAGCCTAGTGACCCTTTTTACATTTTAGGTTATAGTACACTCCCTTTTATTCCTACTGTAATGCTCATATAAAATCTACATTGTAACTAGTAATCCGTTGCTTGTTTAGAACATAAAAAAAAAAAAAATATACTCTTATTGTAGTTCATTAACCTTGTCTAGTTAGTTTCTACAACATTTACAATTATTAGAAATTACTGCCAAGAGGGTTTGATTACCTATCTGTATTTTTTGCCATGGTTCAAGAAGATGAAATTCAGGTTCCTTCATATAGTCATTTCAACAGAGAAATCTCTTTCATATTCATTTTATTTTCATAAAAGAAAATCAATATTATAGGAATCGTAAGAAGAAAAGTTTCCACATTGTTTGTAAAGAAACCCTCTCATCCTCTGTTCTTAGTCAAGTATTACTACCACTATGAACCGGTAAAATAGAACTAATTTACCCATTGAACTCTACAGGAATTTATATGAATGAATTCTACAAAATTGTTTTTCCTCTTTTCTTCATTTACTGTTCTAATAGAGCTTTACTAGAGAGTACTTAGATCAAGATAATGCTGGAAGACTTTGTTAACTTACTTGAAATTTTGAAGACGAACGAAGGGCAAGCACACTTCTCACACTGAGCATATGAGCGCACATGACCTATCTCACCTCTCTCTCTCAGGTCTTCACAATGCCATCGCTTTATAGCTCCAAGTACTTTTGAAGATAAGAAATTGTCCTTGGACAGGCGGCCCAACAGGCTTCAATATTAATTCAAATAAATATTTACATAGCCTTGTAAATTACAAATAGAGATCAAAGAAGCACTCCCTCAATCACTCTGGGCTTCTCATGGAGAGATCTCTTGCTTATATCCTTACAAAGATTCTACTCTATTCTATGACACGACTAAAGGCAGAAATAATTGAGGGTCATGTCGACATTTTCTGATCCGACAGTGTCTACCCAACTTTTCCTTTTACAAAAGAAAAGACTACCAAGGTCCTTTCAGACTCCTATTAGAATCATAATCATTATCAGAGTCGTCCTCAGATGATTCTTGTCTTTCTAAAGTAGTTTTGTCCAATATCTTTAGATATTCATAATCCATAATCTTGGCATATTCTTCATGCCAATTGATGTTGTATGGGTCCTGGGCATCCTAGTACATGTCATAAAATGTGGAATCTTCAGCTTTACCTTTTCCTTTTGTATCTGTTGTTACTATTCCTTTGCCTTTTAGAGATGCTCTTCTTGTTGAAGTTTTTCCCTTATCTGTATTTATCTTTATCGTATGGAGATTCTCTTGTTTTGGAGTGAACCTCAAATCTTGCTTTGCCCACTGGTTGACAAAAGGGATAGGACTAATCTCTATGTCAAGAAAAGAATTTTTAAATACTTTTTCAGAGGCAGGTGAAGGTTGTACTGCCAGCTGAATTCCATCTAGAAGCTCCCACTTAAAAATCTAAAACATATTAGTGGAAGCCTCTATTGCATGTTGAACCCATAATCAACAATTTTCTTTAATGTAAGATTTTGCTTGCCATCCCATTTCAAATATTATAGATGTACAAATTCTATTCAAAAGTATCAGGCTGACAATTTGAACTATGTCATTATTCCAGTGTCCTACAATAATACTAATTGTGATTAGTGCCTTCTGATTGATTACAAATTTTAAAACTTTTGGATCTCCTTGTAGTTCATCTATCTTCTGTATAGCCTGCTTCTTTTCTGCCAATTTTAATTTTCCAAAATATTTAAACTAGAGAATTAATTGTTTGGAAAGTTCTTCTTTGTTTGCAAACGTTTTGCCTCCCGTAGATTCTTAAGAAAATACTTGTGCAAATGGGTTTGGGGAGATGCTTTCTCTTATTCTTATATTCTGATAATCCCAGGGTGATGAAAACGTTCTTAAATATTGTAATGTCCTTTGGATACATTGAGAAGTTCTGACTGATGGCTTCTTTCTACAAAATCGTCCTTTAATTTCCCAATCAGCAAAGTTTTCAAAAATTTCATAGTGGGGAAACATATCAGTAGATGCATAATTCTCATCAAATCTCTGCAAAAATGTTGCTTCAAGTTGTTCAAAGATATCTAGAATCCTCAGAGACCAAAGATATCTCTCAATTTCTTCCTTCATATGTATAGATTCCAAATCTAACATTTGTGCTCCAATATATATACTTAAATCAAAATCTATTCCTCCTATCAACTGATAGTAGTTCAGAACTTTAAGGATCCAAATCATGTTCTCTGTAAATTGGCATGATCATAAATTGGATAGGCTTTTGAAATAGATTTTAACCTTCATATTAGGCAAAGGATATACCTTTACCAAATCAACATCAAGACCTAATGTTATGCCAACATTTTTTGACTGCCATGCTTGGCACTTATGGATCCATTGATTTCTTCTCAGTTTTAATCACACAATCTTTTTTATCTCTTCAATCACCGGCTTAACATGACCTTCTAAAATTTTAAATCTATGTACAAATGTACTAAAATCAACATCTTGCGGCTACTTCCCTGGTATAGTAAAGAGTGCCTTATTCATATCTCTTGTCAAGGAATCAGCGAAGAAATTAGAATTTCCTGGAACCCATTCAATGTCAAATTCAAACTATTGAAACCATATCTTCCATGAAAGCAACCTTCCTCGAGCAAGCTATATTGAGATTTTAGCAAACATAAAATATTTGAAATTCATTGAATCTGTTCTAATCAGGAATTTCACTAGTGCTAGATATAATTCAAAACACTGAATTCCATTAAAAATGGCTAAGGTTTCCTTTTTTGCAATAAAATAATTCTTTTGATGTGGAGAGAACTCACCAGATGCATATGCACATAATTTTGTTCTTCATTCTCCCTCTTTTCAAAAAGAATAACTCCCTAAAAACTATCGGAGGTGTATGTTTGTAATATCAGAAGACCATCACCTGGTGGTTGTAGCTTTGGTAGTTGTTGGCATTTTGATTTAACTTCTTGGACTATTGCAATTGCTTCTATAGACCATCCTCCTTTTAAATGTTGTCGGATAGGCGCTGTTTTTTCAGATAGCCTGGGGATATATCTGTGAACATAGTTTAAGACACCCAAAAACTGCTGAATGGTTTTCATGTCTTTTAACTCGTCAGGAAACTGAGAGAGTTTTGTTAAAACATGGGGCTGCATTTGAATTTGGCCATTTACAACATTTATCCCCAAAAAATCGATACTGTCTTGGAAAAGAACCATTTTCTTTTCAGATAGCACAATACCATGATTTTGAACTTCATGCAAGAAGATTTCCAAGTGCTTCAAATGTGTCTCGAGATCAAGATTATGTATAAGTATATCATCTATATATGTAACTATATAATCATACTTACCAAAAATATAGTCCATTCTCCTTTGAAAAAATGCAGGCACATTTTTCAGTCCAAATGGTACCATCTTCCATTGATAGAAACCAACTGGGCAGGTGAAGGAAATTTTATGCCTATCTTCTTCTTGGATTTGGATTTGATAGTATCCATACTTCATATCAAACTTCCTGAATACTTTGTTGTTTTCAATTTTCTGCATTATTATCTCAGCCTTGTGCAAAGGGTAATGGAAACTTTGAGTAATAGAATTAAGAGGTTTATAGTTTATCACCATTTGGGCCTTTCCTCTGACAATCTCTGAGTGATTTCGAGCCAAGAACGCTGAACAAGAGTAGTGAGAATCACTTGGCTCAATAAGATTCAAATTTAACAATTCTTTTATTTCTCTTCTAACTTCTTGTTCATCAGTTGGGGTGCAAGGGATAAGTTTTCCTTTTACTCCATTATCATGTAAAGTTACTATCTCTTACTTGGGACTTTCTACTTCCCAAAATTGCTAGGGATTGTTTGAACAACTTTTTAACAATATGTCATAAATAGATTTTTGTTCATCAAACCATTTCATCTCAGTGCATGCCTTCTGTTTGTTTTTAGACTCTATTCTGTCTTCATATATTTGCAAGACTTCTTGCCAATTGTTAGAGTCATTTTTTGGTATTCTTGCTCCTGCTCTCTTCTGGCTATTTTCTCTTTGGGCTTCAGAATTTGCTATCATTAACCTTGGAACATATATAGCTTTTTTCTTTAAATTTATAATCAACTTGTCTTGGTTGATTGTTATTGGGAGCACTGAATTAATAAAAGGCATACCTAACATTAAGCTTGCAGATGGGTCATAATGCTGAATGGCTGAGATTTTAACAATATTTCCCCCAACTTTTAAAGGAATGTTGTCAACATAATGAGTTAACTGAACAGAACCCTCGATTGTTTTAGAAACAAGAATATTTTGAATCGGTTTCCAGAGAGTTTTAAATAAATATGGTCTGGCCAAATTGTTTGATCCAATAGTATCAGCAAAGGCATCCACATTAATCCATTCGCCTTTAACTTGAACTTCTACTGGGATATAAATTAGACTATTGATTTTGACAATCTTTTTTAACAAATTTTGTTCTGCAACTCTGTCAAATCATGGAACAACTAATGATGTGGAAGCAGTAGTTTTCTTTTGATATGGGCAAAAAGAATTCAATTCTAGAATCAATGGTTCTGGCTGCTTAACTTTTTCTGTTATGATGTGCTGTGAAAATTCTGAGGCAATCTCATCTTGTGATCTATCGGAAGTTTCTTCTGCGATTTCTGTATCACTGTCTTCATATTCTTCACTGTAATGTAGCTCTTCTGAAAAATCTTCATCATTAGAACAATATTTACAAATGTTTGATTTTTGTAGACAATCTACATCTATTTCGAAATCTGAAGCCTTTGTTAAAATACATACATCAGAGACGTCATCTTCAGACTCAACAATACCAATCATCTTTAAATCCCTCTTTTTCAAAACAAGCTTTTAACTTGTTAGAGGAAGTATTAGGACACTTTCTAGCAAAATGAACTTCTTATTTGCAAATGAAACAACAGTTGTTGTATCTTGGTCTATTTCTTTTCTTCAAAAATTTGAATTTTCGGAATGGCATCTTGGGATTAGAAATTCTCTTGGGTTTGAACTTTCCATATTTTCTGGTCTTCTTTTTCCTTTTAAATGGCGTCCAAGGTAACACTTCTCGATAGACTTCTCAGCTAGGTGTATTGTCATGTGCCTTTTTCTGCCAACATAAATATTTAACCTTTTTAGTGCACCTGAACAGATGATCAACCCAATAAATTTGATCTATCTTCTTGGCCCGTACATCTAGGTCTTTCATTATACGATCTCCTAGATTCCCTGGAAGCTTAGAAAGAAATGAATTTTTTTGAGCGGTGTCATTGGATAAATTTTCTTTAAATACTTTAACCATAAAATCTTTACCAAATTGGTCAAGATATTTTAAATCTTTTAATTCCATGCGGCTTAAGTATATTATAAGTTTTTTTTTCTCATCTACAAGTTCTGGAACAAATTGAGTTTTCAACAAGAGTTCTAATGTTGTCAGTCCTACTTCCATGACTGCACTGTGTTCCTCATCTGATGGTCCCATCCACCAATCATATAATGCTCTTGTCATTCTTTTCTCAGCAAGGACCACGATGGAAACATTATCCAGCTTTTTCGTAACCTGCATTTGATACAGGGCACTATCCATATCCTAATCGATTCTCCTAGATTTGATGAATTGTCTAAATCTAAAACATACCCGCTTGCATTTGCACCATATAAATCTTCTTCTACTTTGGGGCATTTAGACACTTCTTTGAAAACATGTGCTTTATTTTGATTGTTTATTGAAGGTAGAATGAAAGAAGGGAACTTGGAAGAAGCTTGGTCAAGAGTCATTACTTCTTTCTTTGAAGAGAATGGTTTTTCTTGTTTATAAACTTCTTCTTTGACTCTAGTAAGTTTTCCAACAACTTTTGAACTAGACTCTTCTACACTTGTTGCAAGGATTACTTCTTCAGTTTCTTCTTCTTCTTGATCCCAATAATTGGGAGCGCTCATATCAACTCTAAATTTGGGGACTTCTTTGGATTTCTTATTTTGTCTTCTTCTTCTCTTTTCTTCTTTTTTCTGTCTTCTTAGTTTGATGTTCATCATATAACAATTTGAGATTTGCATTTATCAGATTTTCTTGCCTACCCAGATCATCTAACACATCTTCAGCATGTGCACACCATGTTGTTAGATAATTTCCTATCTGATATACTTGATCAAGATCAGTAGGATTTTGAGAGTTATGTTCTAGAAGAGGTGCAGAGTCAGCTCTAGTGGGTGGTTGTTTTGATTGAGATGAAGAAGTACAAAAATTAGTTTTTAGCAGCCATTTCCCCCTTTGACATAGCGATGGTTTGCATACTAAAATTCTTCTACTGGTGGAAAATGAGACATGGATGTTCTAAACATATTATTTACAGCAAAAAACAGTTTTTCTTCTGGTATATACAATTGATTAGAAGGAACTGAAACACTGGTTTATGGAACAGGATGATTATATACATTTCTAGAAAAATAACTGCGACTACTTGTAGATGGTTGATATGATTTAGGAATGGATGGTAATACATGTTTTTGTGGCATAAATATTGGTCGAGTTATGGATGACTTATCAGGCATGATGCGTACTCAACCATCACTTACAAACATTCTTTTTGTTTTTCTTTTTGAGCTGTCTATAGTTGCCAATGACTTATATTGAATATACCAGTCATTTGGAAGGGCTTATTTATCATAAGAAACACCCTCAACCTGTGCATTGCTAACTCCTATAGTCACACAATCTTTAAGAACTGGTTGTTTTATCTTTGGATGCACCGTATTGGTAAGTTGATATGATGTTTCGACTAAAACAGACAAGAACTCACTATCCTCCACCATTTCAAGACCTTCGACTCCAACCAAAATTTCCCAACAGTCTTTAAGATGAGTGTCAGATAAACTGATGGCATAATCTGGATATATGGTGCCATACTGACAACCAGAGGATAAATTTCCCAATATTGTTCCGATTCGGGCATGGTCGTAATTATTGTGCCTAGTGTCAAACACTTCTGTTATACATGGCATATTTAAACCATGGCAGAACAATGGTGCTAAACCAATCCTTATCCCTCCAAAATGCAGATAAGAAAAATCCTTTTCGTGAACATATTTTTTGAATTTTTTAATTTCATCTTCAGAGAATAAATTTAGGCCGACTATTTGTACAAATGGTCTAGAGATCTTAATCTTTAATTCTACTTCTTTTAACAAGCTCTTTCGAGAAATACTAAAGATAGGTGGAACTTGATATATTTCTTTTGAGCTTATGATTGGTGGGTTCCATGTTTCAGGGTCTTCTACTTTGTCATGCTCAAAGCATTCAGTTTCAATAGATTTGGAATCGATTTCAGAAATAGTACGTCTATCGATACTAGAAAAGGATCTCAAAAGATTTGACATTTTCAAACTAAACTGGAGATCGACTAAAGCAACTTTTATCTAATAAGCAATTTTAATACAAAAGCTCTTCGAAGGCTACCTAGTTGGCTTCAGACTCTGTCTATAGCTTGAGTCAAATATTTCAATACTGAACAGGGCTTTGATACCAAATAAGCTTTACTAGAGAGTACTTAGATAAGGATAATGAAATAATCTTTACTAGAGAGTACTTAGATCAGGATAATGTTGCACCGATAAATTTAACCTTAAGTAAACACTAATTGTGATTAGTGCATTCTGATTGATTACAAATTTTAAAACTTTTGGATCTCCCTGTAGTTCATCTATCTTCTATATAGCCTGCTTATTTTCCACCAATTTTAATTTTCCAAAATCTTTAAACCAGAGAATTAATTGTTTGGAAAATTCTTCTTTGTCTGCAAACTTGTTCCCTCCCATAGATTCATAAGAAAATACTTCTACAAACAAGTTTGGGGAGATGTTTTCTCTTAATCTTATATTGTGATAATCCCAGGGTGATGAAAATATTCTTAAATATTATAATGTCCTCTAGATACATTGAGAAGTTCTGAATGATGGATTCTTTCTACAAAATCCTCCTTTAATTTCCTAATCAACGAAGTTATCAAAAATTTCATATTGGGGAAACGTATTAGTAAATGCATAATTCTCATCAAATCTCTGCAAAAATGTTGCTTCAAGTTCTTCAAATATATCTGGAATCCTCAGAGACCAAAGATACGAACACAACGAAATCATATACTTAGAATACTTATCTTCATTTTGACAAGGAAATTCCTTGGCTATGACCACACCTCCCTTCCAATGAGAATGACTTGATCACCAGTGCTGATCCAGATTTAAACAGGAATGCAACAAATTACATATATAACCATAAATACAGAGATGCAATAGAAATAACACTTCAATTTTTTTTTCACTACTGGTTCACGGATACCCATGGTTAGTGGGTCTGCTATGTCCAGGATCGAACAATGCTAGGGTGGACCCCACTCGAAGGGGTTCACACCCCTCGGCCTATTTACTGACCTGACCCCAAGAGCTTTCGGGTTTCGACCCTGTGACCTCCCATTGGCGAGGCCCCGGCTTGACCAATTGAGCTAACCCTTGGGGCTAATAACACTTCATTTCATTAATATCAAATACTGAAATATGCTTACAAACATAATGGAAATAAGACTGGCTCGGGCGATGGTACCTTATCTCTAAGAAGAGATGTGATAGCTACACGACTCTAAGTTGGTACATCAACTTCCTGGGGTCGTAACTTTGGCATACGATCTCCAGTTGTCATGCACAATACCTCATCAGAAAGATCTATCTGAGGAATACAACTTTCAAATGACTAAGATTTGGAAAAATTACACATCAGTCCTGATTTTCCCAAAAAACGTCGTTTAGGGCCTCAAAACGACTTCAAAAGTTTAGGACCCGAAAAACTGTCAAAAATATTAAATTGTGCTACAATTAAGGAAACTGAAAAATTGAAAGAAACAATGGCGGGGTTCCAAGTGGAATTGGTGAGTGGTCACCAATATCCACCTGGATCAATCGTCCCCCCTTAGGAAGTAATTGTCACCATTGCGTTGATTTCCTCCATGAGATGAGGAAACTTCTACTGAACTTGGTCCCTGGTGAGCCACTTGTCCTGGTGAAGAAGTTGGCATGCTTTGACAACTCAATATAGTTTGATCATTTGCTGTTGGGTGTTCTTGATTTGCATGTCCATGATCCGATCAATTGTGGCTTGTTCCATGCATTCTAGATTTAAATTTTTAGGTGTGAGTTGTTCTGCAATGTCTAATTTGTCTAGCAATGGTGGGAAGTATGGTCGAAGGCATTTGAACCAGGAGGCTCTAAACACATGCAAAAGTCTAGAGGGCTCAGAAATGGTCAAAATTCAAAGTGGTCATATTTCTCCCAAACCAGCGGCAAATCAAAGTGCTCATCGCCCTGATTCCAAGGGTGCAAAAGACACTCAAATCCAAGCTCATATGGAAGAGCTAGGGATAGTCAAAGTTCAGGATTGACTTGGCCACGTGGCAGGGTTAATTGTCCTACAAATTGCACCAGCAGCGGTCACCGGAATCCATCCACCAAAATGGGTGAAATTGGTGCCTACTTAATTTTCCTAATAACCCTTATTTTTGAAAAATTTGAAAATTTCTATTTTGTTTTGAAAGAAACAAAAAATATATGTTAAAATGGGGGACGGGCCATAACCCTCGCCACCCCGATTGCATAATACATCAAAATATGGTGCTGGGCAGGCCACCCTCGACAGACCCAACCCACACCCGTCCTCCAATTGCCACTTGTCAAACAGTACTAAGGGCAGTGGGGCTTGAACCCGCCCGACCAATCTGGCCGACTCACCACTCGAGTGCCCTCACCTAAAATAGACTCTAACGCCACCATTCAAAAATATTTATAACCTTTCTCAATGTTTAGTAGTGTTGGGATTTGATCCCCTGAACTCTCGCCTTAGTGCCAAAACCCTCAACTAATGGGATGTTGGTCATTCTTTGTAAAGTCTGTTAACAAAAGTATATTAAACCAGTACTCGTCATTCACATGGGGAAGAGTACGAGGGAACGAAGAGCAACCAAGCAGAAGTCGACACAGAACACTGAGCTCATGGAACCATGACCAAGGCCGAACCGTGATTTGCAGCGCTAAGGTAGAACTATGTTGTCACACTTTTCGAGGCAGAATCTTTTTCAGAGAATATTCCTTGTGCCTGAAAGATTCCATGGGGAGGTAAATATTTATTTTGTCAGAATGATATGAAGCTTATAGTCATTTTAATCATAATTTCACAATGAACGCGATGGTAAAATCGGAATCACCATCTAAGCAATAGATTTGCAGATTCTTAGCAGATTAGAATCTTGAGGGAATTTTCGAGATTCCTTGGAGGCTAAAATTCGCTAAAGTCAGAATGCAACCAACTTTATACTCAAAAGTCTCACAATCTTGCAAGGATCATGATGGCGAGATCAAATTCATGATTTGAGCAGTATATTTCTAGTTAGCCCAGAGAAGGGAATCTTTTGAGAATCATAGGGAACCTAAAAGATTCCTACAGGCCCAGATCTTCATGGTGTCAAAATTCAACAAATGAGTAGTCGATTTTACACTTCTCGACGACAAAAATTCAATGGTGTAGTAAATTTTTGTAGTTGAGCCTTCCATTTTTCGGCCAACTTCATAAGTGAAGGTAAATGAAGGAGTCATGTCATGTTTTCCTTCATAATTGCTGAGATGATGAATTATGTTTTGAGATCCCTGCTTGATGTTATGTTAAGGGATCGCTTTTGCCACATTATGTGAGATGCATTTAGCTTGTCATGCTATGTATTGTTGTTGATATCCCTATGTAACTATGTTGAAGGGATACTCATTGCCACATTGTGTGAGATCATGTTAAGTTGTCATGCTGAGAGGAAGCCTTCTTGAGTGAGAATTCCTATAAGTGGAACGTCTCGTGTTTTGCCTTACTGATCTTGTCATTTTTCCTCTTGTTTAAGCATGCACATGTGGCTCTTTACTCTGTTTTAAATGCAATTTTAACCACATGACAAAAGTAAAAGATCTTGGATAATTTTGGTAGCTTAAGGAACCCAAATCGACGAACTACATTGAACACTAGGTGCAGGCGAAGGAATGGAGAATGCTAAGCTCAAATGCATTGTCTCCCACAACCTTGGTAATGGTGTAAGGACCATATCGGAGTGGTCTGAGTTTCCGATAGGCTCCAGTAAGGCGTTCCTTCTGCAAATGCAACCAGACTTTGTCACCCACCTGAAACTTGTGTGGCACCTGATGTTGGTCATGTCATTGCTTGTACATGACATTTTTCACAAAGGAACGGTGATATATCAACCTATTGGGTAGAGGTGCTCTGGGAGTTAGATCGAATGAATGCATGACCTGACAATGTAAGGGTACCCCTATGGGTGAGGAGAAGATGTCCTTGTATTCTTCCACGACCGTATCCACCTGCTTCTACTGCTTGGAGGAACCCTCCCCCAGGGCCATGGATGTGGTTAAGCTCTTCCCCTTACTTTGCGAGCGAACCAGAAAGAAAATAAATTTCCTAGTTTGTGAAATGATCTTACTACATTTCTTTGCAGTGATCGAAGAGATGGCGGTAGGTGGGGATACCTCTGTTATCCTGTATAACATATTACCCAAAGAAATAATCATAGAGAGAGGTCTCGAATCATATAAAGCATGTCGCTTCCATAGGTATGGTTGTCCTAATAATATATCACAAACTTTGAGAGGAGAAACATCACACAATATGTCATCTGTGAAGGGAGTGATGTTGTACGGAAGGTGACACTTCTGGCTGACTCAGAGATATCGTCCTTGGTGAAGCCACCCGATGTTATACGGTTGCAGGTGTGGTATGGTCAATAGGCCCGAACACTTCACGACCTCTACTAATTGAGGTTCTTTTGGCTACCACTGTCGACAATGAATCATAGTGCCGAAACCTTCACCCACATTCGCAACTGGAAAAGATGCTCCCCCTCCTCCGGATCTTTGGGCTCATTTTTCTAGATCTTGGTAGTGGCAATAGTGGTGCTGGGCTCTACATCAATAATCTGCTTCCATTTGTCATTCCTCTTGTCGGGTTCTGACTTAGGGTGGGAACATGCATCTAATTATGAATCCTTCAACTCGGCCAACAGTGACTGCTTGGCCCGACACTCACTTGTGCTATGTGTGGGGCTCTTATAGAACTGACACCACATCCCTGTGTCCTTCTTTGACTTTGTGGTGGTGTTATTTTCTTGCAGATTCGACGGGTTTTCTTGGGTCACCCTGTCTTGGATTTGTCCTTTATTCTTCGGATTAGCAGATCCAAAGTCTTGCTTCTTTTGCTTAAACTTCTGCTCGATTTTGATAGCATATCAGTACGTTGTACCAAGTGAGGAGATGTACAAGAACATCATCTCATTTTGCATGTACCTGTGTAGGCAGCTGCGGTATTTGAGTACCAAATGCTGCTCAGAATCCTTGATACCCAACTTTTTGTGAAGGGTATGAAAAATATTGGTAAGCTCCGGCACATCTTGGTCCCTTCCCTATCATAATGTGGTCCACTTTATGTATTTATCCTCATAGCTCCCGACAGGGTAGTACTACTCCTTGATGGCATTTCGGAATGAATTCCAAGTGGATGAGGCTGAAAATAGTGATGGTAACCTCTCGTCCTTCTTCTCACAGTAGGTTTCCCACCAGTCCTTGATGTGGGGGGTGACTTTGAGAAGTGAAAAAGTGATCTTTTCCAGGCTAGAAAAATCATGAACAGAAAAATATTCATCTAGCAGATTTAACCATTTATCTACGACATCCACATCTATCTGACCCTCAAATATGGGAATGTCAAAATTAACTTGTACCTTAAAGGGTGTGGCACTTCTATAGTAGCTACTGGAAGTAGATGCGTCGCCCCTGGGTAGCCGTTGAAGGATCTAGGCAAAGTTGTCCATCATTGCATTCCTTTGTCTCTCATGGGCTTCTTCGAGCAAGATTTTGATAGGATCTCTTGCCCCCTCATCTTTCTTTTCATCCACAATGGGAGGTCGTCAAGATTTGTGAGGCTAGTCTTGCAAAGTCTCGACCAATTCAATCCCTAACTCCTTATATCCCAACCTCGTTGGGGATGTGCAAAGAAAAAATAGAGAAAGAGCATACCACTCTCATACCTCTGATCCAGATTTAAAAAAGAATGCAAAAAATTACATATATAATCATAAATACAAAGATGCAACATAAATAAAAGTTCATTTCATTAATATCAAATACTAAAATATGCTTACAAACATAATGGAAACAAGACTAGCTCGGGTGATGGTAAACATCACAGGTTCTTTATTTCCACAACATGGCTAGGAAACATCAGCAATCATCTCATCTTGATGATATGAGAGATAAGGTAGGACAAATGCCCTATCAATATCACCATCAGTATTACAAATAGGGTATTTTTCAAAGTGACAATTAATCACCTCCCACTGTCTTTCTTTAATGTGCAAGTGATCTCCAATGTCATCTTCCAAGAGGGGAATGTGATCACGTTCCCTTTCAAGGTTATTTATAGGTACATCTTATGAAATAAAATCCTTGAAAAAGGTAGGACTAAACTTAATCTCATCTTCTTCATTAGTATCATAGACAGAGTCACTATTGAAATGATGCGTACCCATATCCTACTTTCCCTCTTATATACACATGAAATCATAAATGTCAAACTGTGAGGATTGAATGGGATCATATTTTTCAAGGATCTCAAAAGACACTTCATCATTAATAATATCCTTGAAAAAGACTTGGCCAGTCTTAGATTTACTTTCCAAAGATCCATTTTTATCATACCCTTCCTCATCCTCTTTGTTGTCACAGTAAATTCCCTAATTGGCAGCCCAAAACTCTTATGTATATTCCTCATATAGTTGATGATATTTTAAATTTGTAGCTTCCTCATAATCATCCTGCTCCTATTTTGGCTCGTTTAGTTCTATAATTTCTTTGATAATTAGGTCACATTACTGATGATTCTACTACATATTGCAATTCCTTTCTTGGATATCATTACTCAAGATCTCAACTACATGGTTCTGGTAAATAGTCTTTTGGAGAAGGGTGTATGTAGGGTTCTATTCATATTCTAGGTGCACCTCATAGAGTTTCCCTCTTTTCACACTACATATATTCAATAGGAAATTCTTGTTTGAACAGTCCTCTATTATATTCCTGCAATATTCCCTATATGTTGACGGTGTTGGACCCGTCAACATTAAGGGGATCTCCCCGATATGAATTCCCAGTCAGACCTCACACAATTTGGTGTAGGAGTCCCATCCAGTGTAAAGGCCTGATTGCAAAATCCTTAATTTTCTTGGCTCTAACTATTAGCACAAGAAATTGATGTAATGGTATCTTTGAAAAGCAAGGGGATTTTGTTTGGTGAGTGTGCAGTGCAATTGTGTTGAGTTTCTTCTACTGCGAAGGGGAAGAGAAAAGTGAGGCTCTAAGTGAGAGGTAATAGTACCACCCAGGAAGAGACACACATAAACTAGAAGGACCTGTCCAACATCCAATGAAATAGTCCATAGCAGATGCGAGAGTAATTACAACCAACAAACAAGGGAATATCCATCTAACATCTAGCATAATAATCCACAGCAAATGCGATGATCATTATAAGTAGTAGACAACGAAATATCTATCTAGTATCCTGAATAATAGTTCACAGCAAATGCAACGATCATTATAACTAGTAAACAAGGAAATATCTATCTATTATCCTGTAGAATAGTCCACAAAGATGGGTCAATGATAACAACCATTACAACACATTATCAACAAGATAAGCATTAAAATAACCGAAATAATTCAACTATCTTAGTACATGTGAGAGCAAACATGTAATACAAACATCCACATAATAGTCTTACAAAAATTCATAGTTCATGCATGAAGAACGTGTTGGCCTTAAAAGGCTTCTTTTATTAAGAAAAAGTTCCAAGACACATATTTACATTGTACATCACTACCCCTAGTAGTGGGACATTGGAGCCACTCCTTGCTCCTCAAAGAACTAGCCGATCTCTCTAATCCCTTGCAACAGGAGCCAAGGTGAAAAGTCCTTTGCTCATACAATGAGGGGGTATATATAATGAAAGGGGTAATGTTTTCCCCTTGTGACCCTTTGACTACCCTCATGACTACTCAAATTCCTATGACTTTTCAACTTACATGACTCTTCATATTCATGTGTGTCCTTTGGACTTCCACTTCATAATACATTTGATTACAATATACATGGTCCACAATAGTGATTTGGTATATGACAACTCATGACACAACTTGACAAGACATAGCTAACATGGACTAGCTTGATGATGTGACAATGTCAAGTCACTGTTCACACTGAGTGCTAGATATGTTCTTGGATATGATTTCTCTTCTCCTCCACATGGCTTAGTGATGTGGAGTATTCAATGATCTTCGATCTTGGAAGGAGGTTGCAAACTCATGTCCCTTTGATTTATATTGATAGGTCAACTCATAATTTCATATACAAGTGAGTCTTTAGGGATGCTTCCATCCTTCTCCTTCTTTACCATCTTTCCATGACTCGATAGTGTACATGTTCCTACAATTCACTCATGGCGGGACAACATCTATATGAAAACTCCCTAGTCGAAGATGATGCATTATTATACATGAACTAAGCCCGGGAAAAGTCATAGACTAAGAGGAAGGGCTCAATGACTGTGCATTGGGTAGTTCCAACTGATAGGGAAAGTGCTTGATCACTGAGACTACACAATGCGTAGCTCAGGCTTGACTGAGGAACTTTTCTGCACAATCCTCACCGACAAGAAAAATTGTGCAGTGCCCATTGAGGTGGCTACTGCGGGATGGGATCCTGCAAGGAAATACTATGTAGTTTCAATACGTAAGGGTGGACTGCGCAACAGAGAGGTCTAAAAGGAAAATCTATGAAGGTTTTGAGGGTAGTGAGCCTTGATTGAGAGAAGAACGCTAGAGGAAGCATCTGGAAGCTTTGGAATCCAAGGGAGGCTGGGTTCTCTATGCATTGCGCAGTTACAACAGGCAAGGGAAAATCTTCAGGGCTGAAGGTACGAAGTGCACATCTCAAGGAAGATTAGGAGACAAAACTGTGCAATTCTAGAGGTCAATGGAGGCTGCTAGACTCTGGAATCACATAGAACCACAACCCGAGAGGAAAATGACTACGCATTGTGTAGTTCTAGGCAATAATGGCATATCAATGAGGACTGAGACTGCACATTGCGCACCTCAATTACGGCCCAATGAAGATAAGTTTCCTGGTCAAGAAGATTTTCTGTAAATGGCTAAGTGCAGGAGGAAAATGGAATCGTGATGAACCTGAAGTGTGTTCACACACTTAGCATACTTTGACGACATGAAAACATAAATCATCAAAGAAAAAAAAGAAACAAGAATTCCCCTCTATGTGACTTTCTCATGACAAGATGCAACAAGTGCGACACTTAAGATAGACTTTGGGACGACTGTGACGACACTTGTGGGACAACTCTCAATAATTTGTGTGTAAGTGTGACAAACATTTACATGGTTATGACAACTCATTTACACAAGGACCGACCTTCAAAACCACCATAAAAGGATCACAAACATTACATATTAGTTAAACATGCCTGAAGACAATATTTAGTCCAACAAGAAAAAGGGTGCAAAGAAATTTGAGAAAGCTCATGGAATGAGCTTAAGTGTTTGCAACAATCAAGGAAAGACCAAGGAAGGCTCTGAAATTTGAGTGAAAGCCAAAATTTTGGAGGGTGTTGTAGAAGCTACAACACTTGGCGACACAGTAGTTGAATTCTAGCTTCTCTGTTTTGGTTAGTTTCTTTTGTGCAGGGCCTTGGTTCCTTAGGGAGTATTCATTCATAATGAAGATCACTTTGGCCTTCCCACTTACCCCATGGGTAGATATGGTTCCATATATACCTTCTCAGTTAAACACAACATAAGATTTATCATAATCACAATGTTTTGAGTTGGGGAGGGTAGTTTAACTCACAAGCTTAAGATTTTCAGAGTATAGTTTTTCATCTCTAGTGTTGGTCCACTACTAGTAGGTCTAGACAGTACCCTGACAGAGTCATGCATGAATATAAACATTTCTTTGCTTCCATCAAGCCTCGATATTACCCCAATGAAGTTTCTTGCTTCACCTCTCTGCGCAGGAAGCCTTTCTCTTCTTCCGCGTTTATTTATTTATTTAAAGAAAACTTTGAATTGACACTTATTTATTTTGGGGTAGAAGAGGGATCTCGATTTATTGAGAGTAGAAGAGGTTTTTCTTTTAGAGAAGCATATAAAGACCTTTGATTCATGTTTTCTCATTTAAATTTTCCCCTTCTCTGATTCTACTAATTGGATAAGCTTGAGAACACCAGCATAAAAATGGAGTATAGGCATGAGGTTTCCGAACCAGCCATGTATTCATGGTTGGACCAAAAGTCTCCTTATAGATGGATTTTATTTTCCGTCAAAACTTCATTGGCCAAAAAATGTAACCAAAACAAGGAAGACGGACATAAGGCTATCCAAATGTTGTAGTGTCACAAGAATATTTAGACCTTAGCCACACACACACTTAGAAGCCACAACACAATCAGGCACAACACTTATTACATGACAAAAACAACACAAAATTCAATAAAAGAAACAAACTATAAACAACAAAATACTATGTACATTGTGTGGTTTGCATCCCCAGATCTTCATTGAAAATATTATTTTAAGTCTTGGCCATTGATAGGGAGAGATTCAATCTTCCCATCAAGTGATTGAAAATGATACGTGTGTTGGCCAAGATTATCATGTATTATGTATGGTATAATCCACAGGGACTGAAAATTAGGGTGTTTTCCTTTGTACTTGGAGGGTTTATCCCACTTTAAGACTAAGTCACACACACTAAAGCTATTTTCCCTACAAAATTCCTATCAAACCACCTCTTGATACGACTATGGTGAAGCAAAATAATTCCTTTAACTTTCAAACTTTCTTCCTTAAACTTGTGCAAAGTGTCTATCCTACGCTGAACTAATATACGTGGCTTGCCTTGAGACTCTTCAGATAGTTGGAGAGAGGGAAAGTAGATGTTCAACAGGAGGATGGCTTGTTTTTCATACACCAGAAAGTAAGGGGAGGTGTTCAGAGCAGGTTTAGGCATGACTCGGTCAACCCATAAGGAATTCACCAAAACAGAGTGCCAATTTTGTTGTTTAGAGAATATGGGCTTTTTGATGATATGAATGAGTTTCTTGTTTGTTTATTTAGCAAGACCATTACCTTGCAGATAATAATTAGCTGAATGTTTCAATATAATACCATTTTCCAATGCAAAATCGTAAAGTCTGAAGAATGAAAGATATGTTTCATTATAAAAAATAAGTGACGTAGGAATGTTGAAGCTGGAGATAATGTTCTGATGCAGAAAGTTGATGACTTCCTGATCGTTGAATTGTTTTAGTAGAACTTCGTTTGTCCACCACGTGACATACTCTATAGTAGTTAGGATATAGCGTTGTTGCTTCAATAAGTGTAGAAAACTTTCCCCAATGATATCCAAGCCCCACTGTTGAAAACATTCTTCCACTGCAATAGGCTGCAATGGAGCCGCTGACATCTGATTTCTATTAGCACATCTTTGATAGACCAGACTGTGAAAATTCTTCAACTAGAATTCCTTCTACAACAAACGATAATGTTTTCTATTTGTTAATTTAATCAACCAAATTATTTACAGTTTTCTATGGAAAATATTGAATCATATACTCTGCAGCCTTCACTTAATTAATCATTATGCAGAAACAAGAGACTAAGCAAGAAAGAACATACAACACAAATGGCATCGTTGTTTTTGGACAAATGTCCCTCGAAAAAACCAATGTGGGAAAATTTGCAACAGTTTTGAGGTTTTATTATTATTAATCAGTAGAAAATTATGAATACATCTATGAATTCCTTGCGGTTTATTAAGTTACATAGCTAAATATTGGCAGAAATATTTGTGAGATTACCTCACAGAATCATTGAGAAAAATCCCCGCAGATTCAGTCACTAGATGAGGTGCCTTTGGCAGGCCCTCCACTACCTCTGTACAGTCCTCATGCATTCCCTTCTTAACACTCTCTAGGAACTACATATCCCAGCCAAATAATCATTTTGTTTCTCAAAGTTAGTGCTCTCAGTCTCTCGGTTTCACACCATGGATCCTGACCTCTGAAACTAACTCTATTGCAAAATTTCAGACTCTCTCACCCTCTATGTTGCCTCTTTGTGGCCCTAGGTCAACCTATATGTGAGAGATGTTGGATCATTCTCTGCCTCTCTCTACTGATGATTTTCCATCTGAGAAAATCTCTCTCGCTCTCTCTCTCTCTCTCTCTCTCTCTCTCTCTCTCTATCTCTCTCGCTCTCTCTCTCTCTCTCTCTATCTCTCTCTCTCTCGCTCTTTAGATGTTATCCCTGCCCTCAACTGCAAGAAATCTCCTTGATTAGAATTTTATCCTGAGAACTTCTCACTTAAGAAATTCGATCTCTTGATCTCTCGGTGTGTTTTCCAAATCACTGTCAAGATTCCTTAAATAATCTTCTCATTTTAATTCAATGACGCAGATTAAAAGTTAATCAATGGTAAGATCATTTTAGCTTGATCCTCATCTTGTTCTAGAAGTTATACCCACAATTAGATTAATACCCATTAATATTTTTTATTTCGTAAGTTTAGACTTAGGGTCCCATTAAAAAAATATTAATTATTTTAATAGAATTGTTTCTAGGTCTAATTAATCAAAACTCTTTACGAGTTCTTTGGAATACATATTCCAAATCCTTCCTATAAAATTTGAGGCCTAGATCACATCTGATGCTATCCCAAATCAACACTCCCTCTTAGCGAGGAATGTGCTCTAGAAATATAAGTTGTTTCATATTGCTCTGACTCTGAAGCATCATTCTCTGCACTGCTAAGGTATAGCATGTTGTCCACCAACTACTATGTTGCTACTGCAACTGTACTGCTACTAACACTACCATTGTCAACTCTACATTAGTACTATAGCTCTCTCTCAAGTGTTGCAACTGTGTTGCTGCTAGCACTGCCATTGCCAACTTCTACTGCACTGCAAATTGTTGTTTCTACTCCATCAAAAATGGAAAAACATCCAAAATTACTCAACTAAATGTGTTCTGTATGATATCTTGTGAATGTTGAACTCCAACCGCTGCTAGTCTCTGTGCTAACCCTCTGAATTTATTGCGCTGTTGCTAACCTCTATTATGTGACATCTCCACTGTTGCCAACTCTACTTTGCATTGTTGCTGAACTCTGCTCTGTGCCATCTTCACTGTTTCTAACTCTTATCTATGGTTCTTAGATCCTAGCACCCCTAGCCACTGCAACTATCTCTCTTACACTCTGTGGACGGTGCTAGACCCACCAACATTCAAAGGATCACCACAGTATGAAGTCCCAACTAGACCTCAAAGCGTTTGGTGTGGGAGTCCCATCTAGTATGATGGACCAGTTTCCATTATCTTAAATGTTTTCCTCAGCTCTTACTTGTCAGCATAGGAGAGTGGTCTACTTTGTCTTCGAGTAGTGACTTTCACATGCCTGGTGATTGCTAGTGTTACTTGTGTCAATGGTTCTTTCACTGTAGAGGGAGAGGGTGGGAGTGAGCTCCAGGTCAGATGGGAGGAAGCCCCAACTCTGTTAGGAGCACACAACACAACCGGATGTGCGGAGCTACCAGAGGAGTAATCCACATGGATGTGGTAGTCACAACACACAAGGAAAGATAACACGTACAACACATAGCGGATGAGTTCAGATGAGTGCAACAGTCGTTATGGAAAGTTTATGTGAAAGGTTTGTCTGATGTCTGAGGAGGTAACCAACACAGGCAGGACAATGTTAATAGCTCATACAACACATTTTCATTGATATATATGTATTACAACAATTGAATGAGTTCAAGTGTTAAATAGAGGTTAAAGCAACATGTATTACAAGTGTTCAAGATTAGTCTTACAACAATTACAACAAGTGTGAAAATGCATTGCCCTGGTAGCAGGCTTCTGAATTAAGCGAAAGTTCCCAGACACATCATTGCACCACACATCGCTAACCTCGTGGGCAGGGCATTGGAGCCACTACTTACTCCTCAAAGAAAATATTACAGACTCTCAAGGCTATGTGGGAGGAGCTGAGGTGAAAATTCCTTTGCATGTACAAATGAAGGGGTATTTATAGCCAAGGGTGAAACTAGCCCTTGTGGTTGTTCAAATTACCTCACGACTGTTTGACTTCCATGACCTTTTGACTTCACATGACTCTTCATATGACAAGTGGATCTCTTGGACTTCCACATTACATTACATTTATTGAAAGTATGTCCCATAGTAGAAATGTGGACAACGTGACTCGTGACAAGACTCCACATAACAGCGGTACATTCATGTTGCTGTTGGTGTGCATGTCAAGCTGCAGTGTTGTTGGGTGATGGATGTGCTCATGGTGTGTCATAGCTTCACCTCTACATGACAAAGTGCGTAGAGTCTTTGATGGTCATTGGGTTCACTTGATGTTTCATTTGCACGTTGCTCCTTGTTTGTATGTTGGCATGCTTGAAAGGGTCATCCGTTCGCGAAAAGTGCATGTTCGTTCGTTCATCCGTGCACAAGCACATCCTCACATGTTTGCTCATTTGTCCATCCGTGAGCACATCTTTGCATGATCGTCCATTTTCGAGAACATCTCTTTGCATGCATCATTTTTTCATCCGTTGGCCAACATGTGCTTTTGCATGTACTCCCTTTGTTCATCCCATCTGTCATCATGCCATGTTTGTTTCTGTACTTGTATCTTCAGTCACTCATGACGAGATGACATCAAATTCATAAACCTCCTAGTCTACCATTATGCATGATCATTTCAGATACAGGTGACCGAGAGAGAAGACAAGGTCACGAAACCATGCGAGGAAAGCTTCAAGCTATGATGGAGGCTTTGGGCACTACTAGTGAAAAATATGTTGAAATCACTGGGAGATAGTGCCGGGCAATCTCGATCGACAGTGATTGTCCACGGGGTCTTGATCAGTTGGAGGAAAAATCTGCACAATTTTTAGGACGAGCAATCTATGCTGTGGAAGTCTGGGTAGACAAAATCTGCGAAATGTTTGGGAGGAGCAGGTAGCGGGAGCGTGACAGTAAAAACTACGGAATTCTTGTAGGGAAATGGCAATTGGCTATTCGCAGCTACTGGTGGGAAAAACTATGCTGATGCTGGGAGGTTGGCCTACTAATCACCTCTGCATAGTTTTTGAGTTGAGCGAACTGCTGGGTAGCAGAGGGCATGCTCATGAAATCTGTACATTTTTCCGGGTGAGCAGCCTAACTCATGGACTAGCTGGAAAAATTGTGCAATTTTTTGAAGGAGACAGGGATGGTCATTGGGTGTCTGTCCAACCTGTCTGTGCAATTTTCTCAGTCAATGGAGTGAGCATGATCTGTAGCATTTGCGCAATTTTTTAGGGGAGTCAGTCCCGGGGTGACTGTCAGGTTAAAATCTCTGGTTAAAATCAGCTTGTGGGAAACACAACTTGAAATGGCTTGCTTGGTGCTTCTGCATTGTTTTGGGTGATAGTTGATCAAGTCGATGGTGGAGGGAAAGTCTGGCTATCAGAGGGTGATCTAGTCATCAAAAACTTCAACAAAACGTATAAGTGTGCGAGCAAGTGAAAAGTTGCATACATGAACTTGCAAACACACACTTACATGACTTGACGACAAGACGACTTAAACCATCTAGACACACATGCTCAACAAGATAGACCAACGTTCCAAGTCGACAAGCGTGGCACTTGTGATTAATCATTGTATGACCGTGATGACACTTGCATGATAGTGTATATGACTCTGTGTGTGAGCGCAAAAGATGTTTACATAGCAAACACAATATGTACACATGAAGTAGAGACCTTGTGAATGACCAGAACATGGTTGCAAGTGTGACATTGTTACCAACATGCAAATGTTGTTTGTTGATCGATCAAGCAACGTGGGTGTGAAGACTCACGCGAGCTCATGGGGTGAACCCGAGTGCATGAAAACATCAAGTAAAATTCTCAAAGGAGGCTCCAAAATTAGGTGCGGGCCAAAATATTGGAGGTTATTGCAACTACTGCAACACTTGGCAACACACTAGTAGAACTCTAACTTCTCTATTTTGGTTCATTGACAGCACAGGGCCTTGGTATTTCGGGGAGTATTGAATCAACGTGTAGGTTACGTCAGCTTCCACACTTACCTCATGGATAGACATGGTTCACCTTTTTCCAACTCAGTCAAACACAACAAAAGTTCAACTTGATCACAATGTTTCGAAATTGGGAAGGGTAGTTTAGCTCACGAGTTGAAAATTTTCAGAGTATAAGTTTTCATCTCTGGTGTTGCTCCACTGCCATCAGACCTAGACAGTACCTTAGTGAAGTCATGTAGGAACACACACATTTCTCCAATGCCAGTGAGCTTGGTCGGTACCTCGGTGGAGTTGCACGCTTCACCTCTCTACGCAAGAATCCTTTCTCTTCTTTTTCCTTTGTATTTTTTCAAGAGGACTGTGCATAGCCACTTATTTATTTTTGGGGCAGAAAAGGGATCCCGACTTATTGAGAGCAGAAGAGGTTGTTCCTTTAGAGAGGCATGTAAGACCTCTGACATAAGTTTTCTCATTTAGATTTCCCCTTCTTCGTTTCTACTAGTTGGGTGAGCCTGAACACACAGAGCAGAAAGTTAAGTACAGGCATGAGGCTTCCCAATGTGGACAAAAGTGCATGGTTGGACCAAAAATCCCCTTGCAGACAACTCGTATTTTCCATCAATTTTTCATCAGCCGAAGGTTATAACCAAGCATAGAGAAGACGAACACAAGACTGGCCAAGTGCTGCAGTGTCACAAGTCTCTTCATATCTCAGCCACATACTCATTCAAAAGCCAAAACTAAGTATATGGTAGCACTTATTACTGAAAAACAAAAATAGTAAGTTATTAAGAAAACCAAACAAACAAAAACAAAAATAGTAATCAAAGGAAACAAAACGAAAACAACAAGTAGCAAGCATACTGTGTACATGATGCAGGGCATGGCCCGACATATTGGAAATAGTGTTTGAGATCTTGGCCATTGACAGGAAGGTTGTCAATCGTCTCGTCAAGTGATTGCAAATGGTACGTGTGTGGGCCAAACTTCTCATGGACTGTGTATAGACCAATCCAAAGGGACTGGAACTTCGTATGCATGCCTTTGTCTTCATGGGATTTATCCCATTTCAAGACCAAGTCACAAACACTAAAGTTAGCTTTCCCTGCAGACTTCTTATCGAACCATATCTTGATACGATTCTAGTGGAGTGTAAATTTTTATTTTTCTTTCATCTTTTCTTCCTCATGCTTGTGGAGTGTATCCATCCTACGTTGAACTATATGACAAGGCTTGCTTTGGGATTCTTGGGATAGCTGAAGTGCAGGCAAGTAGATATTGGGTGGAAGGATGGTTTCTTTACCGTAGACTAGGAATTACAATGAGGTATTCAAAGATGGTTTGGGTGTTATGCGGTCATCCCATAAAGAATTCGTCAGGGCTGAATGCCAGTTTCCCAGCTCAGAGAAAATGATCTTTTTTATTATTCGGATGAAGTTTTTGTTTGTGGATTTTGTGAGATCGTTTCCCTGTGCGTAGCAGTTAGATGAGTGTTTCAACACAATACCATTTTTTAATGAAAAATAATAAAGTTTCAAATATGAAAATTCCATTGCATTATAAAAAACAAGTGATATCGAAACGTCGAAGTGTGAGATGATGTTCTATTGGAGGAAGCTGATGACCTCCTAGTCGTTCACTTGTTTGAAGAGAATTGGTTATGTTCATTGTGTGAAGTAACCAATGGCAGTTAGAATGTAGTGGTGTTGTTTTGATAAATGTGGGAAAATTTCTCCAATGATGTCTAGGCCCCATTGTTGGAACGGTTCGGTCATTGAAACAGGGTACAGTGGGGCTACTGATATTCGTGTTTTTCTGGTGCATCGCTGAAAGATCGAGCACTTGCAGGCATAAGCGTGCACATCCTTGAATAATGTGGGCCAGTAAAAACTGGCGTGCGTAACTTTATATGCAATGGTGTTTCCCGCAAAGTGATCCCCGACAGGTCCTTCATGCAGATTTTGTAATACCTTCTCTGATTCATGTGCCTCCATGCACCTAAGAAAAACTTCGTTGTTGTGCTTCCTGTAAAGCACTTCATGCACCGAATAATATGTTAAAGCTTTGAGGTGCATTGCCCTCTTCTGTCTGATGGAAAAGTGAGAGGGTACAGTGTCATGCTCAAGGTACTGATGCACATATGCATAACAAGAGGTTCCGTCTTCAGTGGGTGTTGCTCGCACTACATCATAAATTTACACTTCCTTCTCCCAACAGGCGAGCTCTACTTCCTCCTCCGACATGTGTATTGCTTCAGCTGCAAGTCTGTAGAGCTCATGTCCTTTTACTGTGTGAACTGACTTGATGTCAAGATCATATTCTTGCAAGCCTGTCATCTAGTTCACATGTCATTCACCTAGTTATTGTTTTACAAGCAGTATGCGTACTGCTGGGTGAGGGATGTAGACTATGCAGTGATTCTTCAGCAAGTAGGGTCTAAAGTGTTTCACTGCCTTGTAAACTGCATATGCTTGTTTTTCAACAGTGGGGTAGTTTATTTCTGGTCCTTGCATGCTTGCAATCATGAAGGAGATGGGACGTTCGTCATTCATCTTGTCCTTATGAGTGACTACTGCAACAAGCGAATTATCGGAGACGAAGGTGTATAGCAGGAAATCCATTTTGAAGTCCGGGTTGTAAAGTGTAAGCACTTCTACAATAACCTACTTGATATGGGTGAATGCATACTTTTCCCTCTTGCCCCACATGTAGATTGCATCTTTCTTGATCATGACCTGCATGGGTTTGACTATTTATGCATAATCCAAGATGAACTTCCGGAGGAATTTTATCTTGCCCAAGAAGGATTGCATGGCTTTCTTGTTAGCTAGGTTGGGGATCTATGTAATAGTCTAGACCCTGTCCGGATCAACCTTGAACCCACTTTTGGAAACAATTTTTCCAATAAGGTTCCCCTCAAACACTGTGAGTACGCTCTTTTTGGGATTCAACGAAATCCCATATTTCCGGCTTCGCTGAAAATGTTTCTTCAGATGACGTATATGGGCCTCATGTCTTCTTGAGAACACAGTCATATCATCGAGGTATACCACTACGCTCTGTCTGATGAGTTCATGAAAAGCGATGTCCATGACTCGCTAAAAGGTTGTGCCAACATTCACAAGCCCAAACGACATTTGTCTGTATGCGAATGTACCCCACTTGGTACAGAAGGTAGTCTTGAGTTCGTCAGGTTTTGCTATCAGAACTTGATTGTACCCTAAAAAACCATCGAGTAAGGAAAACATTTTTGCCCTAGATATTATTTGCAAAATGTTGTCCATAGACTGCACGGGGTATTTGTCTTTGTCCGAGGCACGGTTCACGTTCCTGAAATCAACACACAAGTGGATTTCGCCAGAATTCTTGCATACAAGAACAAGGTTTGAACCCCGAGTAGAATGACAAACTTTCTATATGATCCGTGTTGGGTTGTGTTATATTCTTTCCACATAGTTAACAGGGGGTTTGAGGGGTGCTCGTAACCCCACTTTATGGGGTCCGGGGCAGCGCCTCGGAAAATTTTGGTTTTGGACCCTATGTTAGGTTTGGCAGACCCACCTATGGTTTTGTGCATGATTTTTGCACATGTTTTTTGGACGCGATGGTTTTCGGTCCATGGTTTTGGATGCGATGGTTTTTCGGTCCATGGTATTGGATGCTTCGGCATGTATAAATATGTATTGTAACATTGAAAGGAACATAATGAAAAATCAAGCTGGTAGTCCCGGTTTTGGGATCCAGTGGGAAATCTCTGTGTATATGTGTTTTATGTTATGCTCTCGCATTTTTTATTTTTTCTGTGATTTAGAATTCGTATGCAGGTAATTTCTGTATGGGGTTAAAAACTACATTTGGTATCGGAGTTGTTTTGGCTTCAAGGGGACGCCTTTGTTGCTGAGGGGTTTCGCTCGGGCCTGTGGTAGACCCTGTTCACTGGGAGATGTGTGAGATCGATTCTGGTGGTGAAAGAAGATGGCGAGCAGCGGAAAGATAGAGATTGAGAAATTCAATGGTCAGAGTTTTGAGTTGTGGAAACTCAAGATGGAGGATCTATTGGTGGATAAAGATCAGTGGATCGCGGAAGATCCGGGTACTAAACCAACGGGAGTGACCGACGAAGAATGGAAGAAGTTGGATCGGAAGGCAAAGAGCACAATACGATTGTGTGTCTCAGATGCAGTATTGCTAAATGTATCAGGGGAAGCTACGACGAAGGCTCTATGGGACAAGTTAGGGACTTTGTACCAATCTAAGTCTCTGGTGAATAAACTATTCCTGCGAAAAAAGCTGTATAACC